>BMAW01117574.1:0-22391 GCA_019974015.1 Nephila pilipes | reverse complement strand
ATACGGTACAGATATATTTCAATAACTCAAGTTTTAATTCCCAAGAGAATTTAAATATATTTTTGTTTTATTAGTTTATGAATCAAAAATATTTAATTTTTCAACTGCATGAACGTGTACGTCGAGAACTTCTTCACGTGAAATAAGATTTAAAACGTCATTGGGTTTTTGGATTAAAACAAGAAACCGTTAATATAATTCTAACTAAATTATATTATCGAGTATATTTGTAGAAATGCACTTTCACGAAATATATTTGTAATGTATGACAAAATAAAACCACGAACGAATAATTCATGATCACGCCATTTTAAATTTCTGCTCCTTAAAGAGCAAAATACGTCTACTCACAAGCTAAGCAATTATTTCACCATCAATTAACGTAAGCTGAAACTAACGTTTCGAAGTTAATAATTTATGTAGATAAATTTATCTCGTCTCAAATACGTAAAGATCATATATACATAAAAAAGTATTTACTACTTAGATTATATTAATCATTCTTTGAATTTTATGTATTGAATGAATAGATTTATCATATGAGCTAAAAATTACTAATTTTTAAAATTTATCAAGATGGGGGCACATTTGAGTAAAGGAAAATGTCAAGTTACACAACTGTTCGCAGCCACTCTGCGTATTCTTTCAATGCCCGTGACTTTCGTCTGACATAGCTGGCCTGATAAAGAACAAAAATAGGTATGTAAGTTATTGGGTTTGGTAGATGAAATATCTAAATTAGCAGTAATCAAATCAATCAGTGAAAAAATGTATGATACGTGTAATTATGAGCCGAAACGGCTTCTACCTTTGAAATACATTAACATTTGTATATATACAGAATAACAAGTTTAAGTAGAGGCACCGAATATTATTTAAGTAAAATAATAATCACATAAGTAAAAAAAAGTATCACAAATCAATACAGATTACGGAATCCGGTTTCGAGACAAGCAACCAAAAAACTTTTAAACAGACGCTTGTTTGCAAAATCCTTCTGACCTTCAGATTAATCTCTCAGAGTATTTAAGAGTGTAATTTAATTTTTACAGAGTAATTTAATTAACTAAATTTATATAATATATCTTTTGACACCATTTTAAATCGTAAACATTCTACTACAATTAATTCTCAGGGAATAGGTTCATTAACTAAATCGTTAACAAAGCAATTGTTTGAGCAGCATTTGGATTCGGTCATAATCTCATAACTATTACTAGGATCAGTAAAATATAGGAAATTGGACTTAAAAATTCAATTCAAATTGTTTAAATACGTTTCTTCATATCTTTCAACTCCAAGGAAAAATTGTAATACCTAAATGTTATCCGAACTCATATGCAAGTTAATAAGAGGAAAACATTTAATAATATATTATTCTCCATTTGGGAGCAAACGCTGATGAAAGTTAGTATATACTTATCGGTATTTTAAAGAATGTATTAAGTTTAAAGTTGATAAATATGACTAAGTATATTCATGCAATATTTATTGGTTTGATTCTTTATATTTTGATATTTATTGGTTTGATTCTTCTTATTATTAGTGCGGGTGAAGTGTCTTTGAACAACCGCTTACTATGTGCTTAAAATATATATTCCGATATCCTAAGTACTATTTTCTATTTTCTTACACGGTACGGATGTGAAGATTCAAAATAAATCTAAAGGTACTTATAAAAATGGTTTTTTTTCCACTTTAATTCAAAAGATTAAAAAACAATTTCACAAAAGTTCTATGTAAAAGGCCGTTTAATTTTTATTGGTTTAGTTCTTCTAATCCTACTTTAATAATTGAACCTTGACACAAAAGAATCTGGATAATAAGTAAGGAAAACCCAAATGAGTGCGCTCAGACACGAGTTTGTTTATGTAATTACATCACAAAAGTAAATTAAAAATGGTTAATCTTTAATTTACTTAAAACCTTTGAGTGCATCCATTTGTTCACCTCTATTGTTTCTTTTGCTTCGGAATGAGATTCATTGGAAGTTTCAATGATGGAAAATGAATTTATGCCGTTAGGATCTAGATTTGGTTATTGCTTTTGAAGACGCCTATTTTATGTTTGGTGATGTTGCAATTGCGTTGTCCTTTCTTGGTTTTAGATTTGTAGTCCCACATTCAGCACTCTTATTTATATTTCTGAAAACACAAATAATTTGATATCTTTTTAGTAGTATCAAGTACTTTGCAGATGACATTTCCAATTTTATCTAGACTGCCATTAGAGATTCCATTTAAACATCGTTTAAAATATATAAAAATTTATTTCTTATTATTGTTACAATATTTATGAATAATTCATGATTTTTTTTATTCGTAATATAAAAAATATGATTGGAAGAAAAATGTCTAAGAAAGTATAATAATTTACGAAATGTGCTTGTGTACCATACCAGAGTTAAAATTGTATTATGGGAAGGATAAAATAATAATCGCATTTCTCATTTATCTGTTCAATACGACAGCACATAGATATAAAAATATTATTTTATTCCTAATTGCTTTAAAAAATTTCGATTATCTGGTATTTTCTTCGATCTAAATTAATTGCGATATAAAGTCGTGGAAGAGTTGAATACATATAATACTTATTAGGGGATAAAAAAAATTTGACACTTTGTAATCTGTTGCATAAAATTTGAATTACATAGTATAGTTTTATTAAATATATATATATATATTTGTCATGTTATGTATACCATTTATCTTTTTTTTTAATTGACTCTCCGTGTTTAATAATAGTCGTCCCTCACTTCTTAAATTTTTCAATTACGTGTGTGACTCGATGAAAAAATACTCCCTAAGCCTAACCGTTTTAATTGTATTCCATATATCTGTCGTAACACCCGTCCTCCAATCTTTGCATCACTCACTCATCTCAGAACTGAAGTGAGAAAGATATTTTAAGATCTGAACTGAAATCAAGGAAGGAAGAAACAAAAAGAAAATATGTTTAATAGATGCTTTGTTTGAAAGCTAGTAAAATGTCTGTGAGACATCTGAGTTTCTTGATCTTGAATGAGTAATTTACGAGGAGAAATATTCGAGTTTAACTTTTGACTTTGGCTATTTTGCGATTATGTCTTCATTTACCTCGGGGAATTTTCAGTAATCTGAATTGCATAAAATAACAACTCCTTTGCAACCGAAATGAAACGTGATTAATTGAATTAAACGGAGGTAAGAAAAGTAAGGATTATATTTGGAGATATTAATATGTTAATCGAATATCATTGAAAAGGAAGAGAAGGGATAAAGAGGAAAACGACAAGCTTATAGATACTTTTAAAAATATTGAACTGTAGTAATTAATAGTTGGTACTGAAAATCGAAGCGACTTCTAGTTAGAGTAAAAAGACTTCAACCTGTTATACGTAAGACGCGTTTGATTCAGAACGGGGAATTTCTTAACATAAGACTTTATTATTAAAATGCAAAATAAAATTATTTGCTTTAAGAGGTAGCCAAAAGGCTTCGATGTTACATGTTCTGAGTTGATATATATGTTGTAAACTATTTTGTTTTATTTTCTGACATGTTTTCTATGGGATTTTGTGAACTTATTGACTATTTAATTAATCTTTTAGTTTCATATCGAATTATAAAATGATGAAAATATGTTCCCAATTAAGTAAATACAATTCTCGAGTTTTCTATTTATATATTTTGCACGGAATTTTAACTTTTTATGTGTCGTCAAAAAATGTAATCAAGACATAATTGTCGTGGATACTTTCCTTGGTCAAGAGGAACGATAATATATAGTTATATTTTATCTAATCTTTTGACATTTTATCTTAATGGGGTTTTAAAAAATTATTGAAAAATGTAGAGAGAAGTCTGGCGCAGTATAGCCAAATGTAACATTTGCGTTGGAATTCCCTCAATACTCCATTTCCATTTTTATATATATAAAAAAAACATAATTTGTCATCAAATCCAATCACAAAAAGTTTTGAAATTACATAACACAAACACAACACAAAGAAATATGTATTATAGATACTTATTTATTTATCAAAAATAATCTTGAGCCAATAGATAAAAAAAAGTAGAAATTTGGTACTTATGAAACAATTTCAAAGTCAATATTTATCTTAAATTTTCACATTTAATTACAGAATAACATGTTTGTTTATCTATATAAATTTACTCATATTGAAAGAATTATTACAGTAGATTGAACAATTGGTAGATCCCTTTCTTCTAGGTGAACAAAACTGATACTGATCTCCACAAAATATTAGTTTTCTTATAAATGTAGGAAAGTAGATTGATCTTCGTTGCCGAGGAATCGCCAGGAATCTTGTTTTCATATATTATGTACGCTAACTTTAATTGGTCTTTGTTAATAAAAGATAACTTGTTTTATTAATATCTATCAGAAATCGACAATCTCGTGATTTAAGGATTAAAGTAAGCTACGAACTTCGACGAGAGAACTAAACCATGATTGCAATGCTTATATTCATGATAAATTAGTCTAAATCTTGAATGAGATGAAGTCGTAATTAGTCCCGCTCTATCATTCAAGCGTTGTAGTTATTCTACATAGAATGAAAGATGAGTCACAAATTTAATAATGCAATAATTTTTCCAAATAGTCTAAGAATTGTTCCTTACTTTAATTGTGCTTGGATGGCATTAATGTCTTTCTTTATGGTACCTCCCCTTCGAAGTAGTATGACCGGATGGTTGTCGACCTAGTCACTACTGCCATGGTAATAACGTAAGTATTTAAAATTTAGGTGGAATCATTAGAATTTATCCTTAGTACGCGAATGATTATGAGCGTGCCACATTTTTCTGTATCTAAAATAAATGGCGCAATTGAAATAAAAATGACTCATATTGCCAACAAAGGATGGTAATGAATAGCACAGGGTACAGAAGTGGGAAATTCAGGTTCCTGTCTTTAATAGCCCTCGTGTTGCTTCTAAAAGAGAGTTTGACGGTAATAAACATTCCATCAATCAAATTTTGTGACTTCTTTAATATTGTACTTAAATTTGTAGCATAGAAATGGGTACTGAGTTTGTCAAAATTGTCAGAAAAAACTATCTTTCGTCATCTTAAAGTAAGTTGGAATATTTTATTAAGAGATAATGTTTCCATGATGGATACAAATTTAATTAGAAATATTTCTGGTAGTGAATCCATTCAAAATAGTATGTGTCATAAGTTTTTTCATTTAAAATATAAACTGGTTTCCATTTATAAGCCGACATTTATGTCAATTGTATTTTTGAACAAAATCATTATTTATATGATATTTGTTTTGATGCTAATAGTTAAAGTATATAAAACTCCATTTAGTTCTGCAGCGTTATTGTTATTTCTAAAATAGGTAAGAAAATTGATATATCTCTTCTCAAACCTTCACAATACTAATTATCCTCTCTGACTGTGTATTAAAGTGAAAAAATAGTTACACGCACACACAGGTTTGATTTACTTATTCATAGATATACATTCTAAAAACTCACATTTAATGGAAAATCTCTAAATAATTTTTATTTTATTTAGACTACTTTTTCTTACAAAGAAAAACAATTGTAAAAAATCCATAGCATTCGGAAAAATATTAGAAGATTTCTTACTTCAACCGTTGTTACATTACGAAGTTCATTTCCTCGAAAAACACTGCATCTATGCTAAGAGAAAATAAAAGTATGAATTTAATTTTCACATGCTCTTTTTTATGCTATTTTAGAATTGAAGAATATTCTTAAATATTAAGTTTAAGGGCATTATGTTTTAATAAATAAACATTTTGAAGAACTAAAATACTAATCTAATCTGAAACACTTGGCATTTCAAAATTATTTGTATAAGCTTATAGGTAAAGATATACTTTGAGAAAATTACATTTTAATATAACTTTTCGCGTGTGGATGTTAATTTAGAAATTTAATAAACAGGAAACTATATTAATTCAGTTTTAACTCATTTTTCAAAAAAATATATCAATTGATTATTTTAATGTGTCTGTGCAGAATTTTCATAAAATCATATAGAAAAAAATTTTAAGATCTAAAAAAAAATCTAAGAATTGTAAGATTTATGAACACATTTAGATATATTATGTATTTTGACAAGAGAATAAGATGATTATTTGATTATGTTTCGACAAAAGATTATATTTTTATGATTATAATTTTTTATTTGAAATATTATTAAAATTTAATATAAAGTAAAAGAAATATGTATTATTGTAAAACATTTATGACTAAATTTTATTTTCTTGCACATTCAATTGAAAATATGTAACTCTTATAACAGCATAAAGTATGTAAAGAAAAGAAAAGTAAAGAAAATATTGTTTTTCATTAATTTTTTCTTAGCTATGTAGCAGATGGGAAGATTCAATAGATAAATGTTAATTTTTAATGACGAATTTACATCCACACATCTCTTATAGGTTTAATTTTTAATTAAAGATTTGCATTTTCTATTTTTTTTTTATTATGATTGTGACTCTGTTGTTCCTTTTGGGCATTTTTCTAATTTATCCTTGTTTGAAATATTATACATTGTCAGATATTTATATTTAATAATTTAATTTCTTATATTACTTTTGCACGATATTTTGCTCTATGATTTTTTTTCCGTGTGTTCATTTACCTCAGCATCTTTGTACATTTACTTTAAACATCAGGATATTTAGAAGTTTAATGTCTAACTCATATTAAAATTTTAGTATTATAAGTTTTAACAGACACCTATTGTTCATTTTAAAACAACTGTGTGACAATTTTACATAATTCAGTACAAATTTCAAGCTAATTATCATTCCACTCTAATTATGTTAAATATTCTTTGACGTATTTTCAATATGAAAAATTTTCTTACTTATAAAAGTGATTATTTTATTGTTCTTTGAGTTTTTCTTAAATTTATCATGGCTATTAACATCACACATTTCGACAACTTAGATAATTGAAGTAAATAAATTTTCTTACATTTATTACATTTATATTCGCTCAAATTATTGGAACTATTTCCTTTTTCTCTTCATTTTCATGAATGTCATCAAAAGTTGGGTTCTTATTAGTTAGATTTTGATTACAGCTCATGGCTGGAAAACAACATCTGAAATTTAAGAAAATAAAAAATTTATAATTCCATAATTTTCAGTGATCTACACTATTACTTCTTTAAAGAATATACATTTCCAATTACTGATTAGAGAAATCAATAAATATATATATTAAAGCTCTTTTACATATTTATGTCTGCTTCATAAAACTGATTGCATAAGTAACATGTAGTAAATGTTTTTGATTTGAAAAAAAGGATGATTCCGGAATAAAATATGATGAAATCTTATACAGTTTAATCCTCCTTGAATAATATTTTATTAAATAACAATTAACGAATTATTGGTAGCGGAGCTTCTTATCTTACTTAGTAAGATTTTAATATGAATATATGCAATGTATCTCGAATTTGAGGGCTCGTGAAGTACCATTTGTTGTTAGGTGGTCAAAATTAATTCTCATTCTGTAATGATGATCACATATCCATAATTATTTGAAGGTTACGTTTGTATTGTTTCTATTAATACATCAAATTTATTGCTGTAAATTATTCATCGAAAACATTTAAAAAATACTTTTCTCACTTAAATGACATAATTAATCATATAAGTTTAAATGTACTAAATAGTAATGTAAATCCAAATAAAAATTAAATAAAAGAGGGAAAATTTGCTAACCTGGCAGTAACAATTTGTATGAACTTTTCGACCATGTAACTAATATTTCTATGTAATCCATTAAGAAGCGAACACTAGAAGAATAATTTCACTTCTACTTCATTGAGTTTTTTTCATTTTGTTTTAGCATCAATCATGTCCAGTTTTTCGAATAAATAATTGAAGATTTTTCAGAGTATTTGTTAAACTCTGGCAGAATTTTCCAAACTTGTCTGAATAAATAATCTTTATCTCCGTTCGCTTAACAAATGCAATGATTTCATCCTTGACGTGTCTCATAAACGGATGGAATTTAAAAAACATTTGAGAGGTAGATGCTTTTCTCTTTAAGTATTTAAAAGTGTTCCTCGTTACTTGCGCTGCGGATGCTTTTCTTACAATTTTGAGTCTGTGTTTCTTTAATAAGTTATACAGTTTCGAGAAACGGATGTTATGCAGCAGCATGCTTGCGTATATTTAATTGATTCAAATGATTGGTGCAAATTATTGTGTTAGTTTAAGTATTGGTTTCATAGTACAATTTCGTGAAAAATTATATATTTAATAATCGATCAAATTTTTTAGTTAGAAGATATGTAACTAATGTTTGTTAAGTAAAGTGTCCCGATGAATTTTTCTTCGAGTCAGAGTGATAAAATATGTGTAAATGTGTTTCCACATCGCAAAAATGATGCATTTTGTACGTATTTTCTGTGAAGAAAAATGGAGGTGCATTCTTTACAAATATTTTTGGCGCGAACTCTAGCACCATAACTTTTTTATCTTTTCGAAATCCACCCATACGCGTTTGATGATTTCTGATGTTGAATTGTATACTGAAAATAAGGCAACTTGCTGGATTCTGAAAAATTTACTTTGCTTTCACTTTTACGGTTCCTGTTTGTATAGCTCGAAACGGTTTTAGTTGGGACACTAGATCGTGCGATTCAAATATTCATAAAGAAAGCTGTGGCCTATTCATATTATTTCCGATGTTGCCTAGATTGGTTTGATAAGAATATAAAGGTCCTTCATTCTCAGTAAACTCGAATGTTATTTTAATAAGAGGTTGTCATAATTGTTAAAATTCTTGAATTTATTGTCTCTAGAATACTTGTGAGTTATTGCCTAATGTATACAAAATTAAAATTGAGCTGTTTGAAGAAATATAAGGTAATTCTATATCTTATTGCTGTTGTACGGTGATAAAAAATTATGAATTTCATTGAAATACGATAGTTTTTGCTCTAACACTTATTTAATTTGGTCTGACCAACCACGAGAACCACAAAAGATTGGGAACATTTCAAACAAATTTATTGTGGGGTAGGATTTGTTTAGGAAAAAATATATTCACTTTTAGAGTAGAATGGATATTCTCAAGAAGATTGTGATGTGACCCTTCAGATGGAGTGCTGATATCGGATAACCGTCTGTAACCATCCATCCTTTTCTTTTCGTGCTGTCTTTCAAAATGAAGAAGGTAAACTTCTCTTTTTTCTTAATTGCAATTTCAGCGTGTAAATATTTGATGTAGTTTCTCTCAGAAGTTCTGATTTTTTTTAAACAAAATACTAATTACGTCCAAGTCTTCTTTCTTGTTCGAATAATTCGTAGAGATATATATGTTTTTGAAATTTCTTAACTAAATTTCTTACGGTAATTTAAAATTACTTCATTTTAGAGCCAAAACGCCGACTATTGGCGTTTTCTCTTTGTTTTAATACAAATAAGAGCTAATTGCACAATTTTATGTATATGTTCAAACTGAGTGCGTATTTTTCGTATGCTAAGTATTTTGAAAATTTCAATACTTCTCAAGCTTTCTTAATGGCATTGTATAATTGAAGATCAAAGTTGTATTTGAAAACTTTTTCCACGATAACTAATTACTTTCATCAGGATTGTTTCTAACTTTCCGCTTTTTAAAATGGTGAAAATATGATTGATATTGTACCCATCATCTTTTTTGGCAATTCATTTCTTTGGGATCTACTTGGTTCGATTCAAGCTAAAAATTAAAAAGATTTTCTTTCTATATATTTCAAAGTTATACCTTCGAATTGATTAAATTGTTTAAATGGGATATAATTTCAACTAGTTGTATGAGTTAAGTTATTGGCTGGAGTATATGTTTTGTTTAGCCACCTTCTCTCATACTTAAAATTTGTTATTTAAAGAAAAACAACTTTATGCCCTTGACGTAGATGAACTTATGAAAGATTCTGAATTCCTGATCTTCATATCCAGTATATGTATATAATGATAGTATTTATTTTTATCTTTTAAAATATTTTATTTCTTGAAAATTAAAAAGAATTTCAGAAAGAAATAATGATATTCTCTTCTTATTTTTCGTATTTTTTTCATATTGCTTTCAAATTCCTGAAGATAAATCGTTATTGAATATTTTAGCTTGAGTTAATAACAACAATTAGTGACTTTTCTTATTTTGGTTTTTATTGGCATCCGTCCTTTCTTCTCAAAAAGGTTTCAAAAAGAAATATTGTTTCATTCTATGACAGAAATAAATAAAGAAAAAAACATTCATGGACATTCAAATTCCAAAATTTAATCTTGAAGTTTAGGAGCGACATGTGCTCTCTTGAACAATATAAAAATTTAATACATGGATTTATTTCGAACAAATGGACATGATTTCATGCACCTTTAAATCAAAATTGACCTGATGGGTATTTTTTCAGAATGTTGTGCGATAGAATTCTCTATTTTGCAATGTAAAAAGATAGTTGACCTTTTCATTCCAAGATTCAAAATTTCTCCAGAATCAGAGCTGAAGAACTTAAATCTCATTCCATTTACAATTCAGATTTTAATATTACGGAAATACATACCGTTAATTTCACATGAGAGAAGAGTTTTTCTGTCTAATCTTCTGTAGGTAGGCAATTTTTCAGAAGTATTGTACGGGTAGCATGTCTTAAGTTTTAAACAAGAACTTTATCAAAAGTCTCGTTCGGCAATTTGTAAATCTTATAATCCAGTTCGTCGCAAGTCATTTTAGTCAGTTCGTCGCAAGTCTTTTTAGGGAGTTCGTCGCAAATTTGGTGAACCAGTTCTTCACAAGCATTGTAACGGAATTCATCGCAAGTCATGGACAGGTACTTTATCGTAAATTTTGAACGGGCGGCTTGCTTGGTCAGTCCGTCACACGTCTTGTACGAGTAGTTCGTAGTGAGATTATGATGAGTACCTAGTCCTGTTGGGCCTTAACCTCTTTAATTCAGTGCAAAATTAGGCAGAACTGCTTCCAAGTAATCAGATTGATGTGCAGAGCGATGTGAGATGACAGAACTTAAGTCGAAAGCGTAGGTCTGGTAAGCTTGTGTTACTATTGGTTGTTAGTGGAGGGAAGGAGAGAAACTTGCTTCTGATTGGTCGTGGGTGTGGTCATTTGAGTGGAGTTTTCCGTTGGTAAAGTTTTCTTGATAAGAAGTCTTACTTATATGAATTTTGCAGATCATTTTGCATGCTTTAAGTAGTTGCGGGAAAGCCGGGGACAAGTCCTGGATTTCTTCAACAGCGTCTAGGAAGCTAAAGTTATCTTTATTTTGATTATTTGGTTTGGGGTTGCTTCTGATTAAGTTTTCCTGGTTATTTTCTTGATTTTCTATTACTTCATAGGTGGGGTTACAAGCTTCCGCATAAATTTTGTTTTCATGGAGGGTTTCGAGACAAATTCTTTATTTCTACTGTTGGTGACTGTCGTTATTCTTCCTTTTCTAGGCTTAGGATAACTTGGGCATCCATCCCATGAAGCGATGTGACCTGTTTCTTTCCAATTAATGTATGTTGGGTTGATTATCTTTTCTTTAATATTGCATTCTCGGGTGATATGATGCTTGCCACATTTACGGCATTTTGGTGTAATGTTGCAATTATTGGAGCAGTGGTGAAAAAAGTTACACCTATAACATTGTGTCGCGTTTTTCTTTCTCTAGTAATGTACTATTTCTATTTTCATGTATAGAAATTTTTTAATATTCCACATTTTTTTTTTTTATCTTTTTCCTTTCGTGCTATTTCCTGCATAAAGATGGGTAGGGGTCTTTTAGTCTTAAATTATCTAAATTTGGCTAATTTATCGATTTGAAAGCCTTTAATCTCCATTTCTATCTTGATGTCATCTATGTCGATTGATGTGGGTAGACCTTTTAAAATTGCTTTAAGAGGTTTCTTTGATGGTGGGGTCGTTACGTAAAGATCAATTTTTTCTTCTCTTTAGTAAGTGGTGATTATTCTGTGGCAGTTGCTAGTCTAGGGGAATAATTTGATGAAAACTAGTGCTAGCATGGCTTCGGTGTTCGGTGCTGTCATGTTTATTTCTTGTAGAGTTAAGTTGTAGTTTTGCGTGATTCTCATCATTATCGGTGGTATTTTTCCTTCTGGTGTTGATTTCTCTTCTTCTCCTTTGGTTGGTTGTGCATTTTGGGTTTCTTATTTTTCTATTTCATTTTCGAGTATTTGAAAAGGGTTTGAGGTGGGAATGATAAATTTTTCTTTTTCTTTTCTTGGCTGTTTGGCTGTTTTGGCTGAAGGTAGGAAATCCTCTATTTAACATAAAATGCTTTTTCTTTTGGGAATTTATGTTTGGTACAGGGATGTAAGGATTTTCTATGATTAAATTGCGAATATCAGAGATATCTTTATGTGATACGCATTGAAGAGGGCATTTGGTTTTTTCCAGTTCTTTTTTTAAGTCTTGGTTTAGAGCAAGGTATTTGTTGATTTCAGTGTTAAGTTTTTCTTTTTCTTCTTTGTATTCTTTGCTATTACATGTGAATGGAATACTATATTTTTGGTAGAAGCAAATTTTTTCTGCTGCTTCCTTGTAGTTTTCTTCCATCAAGGTCCGAATCAGGCAAGTTTCGTTGTTACGATCTTGATCAGTGATGTCCATCTTCTCTTCCTCTTCCTCATCGTTATCAGTTTCAGAATCAATGTCTTGTTCGGGTATTTCGTGTTAAGTCTTTTGCTGATAACTTGTCGCATGTCTTCTACGGGTAGTTTGGTTAGAATCTTATAAAGGCAGTTTGTCTGCAAACTTATACATCACTTCGTCGTAAGTATTTCGTAAAATTAGTTGCGTTTATGTCGTAGATCTTGTAATGCCAGCATTAAAATATTTTGTTTGATAGTTGATATCTTAATATATTGAAGTTATAAAATGATGCAAGTCTTCAAGAGCAGATTTGTCATGGCCACAACTGTCTAAGAGTTACTTTAAAAATTCTTCACTTTATTGGATATTTAAACTTTCACAGCATTGTCACCCTCTATAGAATCTAAAATCTCAAGCCATCTTCAGATATCATCTTCATTTTGGTAACATGTCTATTATTTACTTGAATTCAAATTTTACTTTAGAATGTCTATTTTCCCCTCTCACCCTCTTGTATCTACAGATGTTATAAAGGAATAGGCTGTTTGTAGTTAAGAATCACAATTCCTTTTTTCTTTTGAAAATGACCTCTGAAACGAAAATAAAAAATATTTATGATGTACAAATGTATTTCAATTGCTTACCGTTTAAAAAAAAGCACTTCCATATGATTTTCATTAATTAGCATAAGAATGCAAATTATTTGCAAGTTCCACACACACGTACTACATAGTTATACATTTTAGTGAGCATTGGGTATTTAGATTTTAAGTGAAAAAGAATGGATCACTGAATTATTTACGTAAATCAATTTTTACCATTTTTCTCTTTTAAACTGGGTATACATATCGAAAAGTATTTTTAATCTAGACTATTTACTTTAGTGTCTCAATATGAAGGGAATATATGTCTCATGATAATCCTTCTTTAAACTTATATTATAATATCTGAATATATCTCGATTTAAATATAGGAACAGGTTATATATTCAAAGAAAATATGAATCATAAGTGTATAAAATTAAATAAATTCGAAGCTTCGTGAAACGCATAATCAGTTTTATTCGTAGCTGAAATGAAACTTTTGTGAAAAGGGTATTTTTAGGTGATCATAACATGTTCGCTTTCTGTAATGAGCAGCACATTATCTTCAATTAATTGATTCAAATGATTGCTGTAGATTATTGATCACAAATGTTTAAAAAATAATTTTCTGAATTAACTGATATAATTAAGCATACAATACATCTAATATTTTACAAGCCTAAAAATGTTAAATAATAATGCAAATCAAAATAAAAAATAATTTTTATAGAAATATATAGATGGAAAATTTACTAACCTGGTCATAAACATTTCTTCGAATTCTTCGACTAACCATGTAACTGATATTTTTATGTAATCCATTAGATAGCAAACACAAGGCAAATAACTTCTTCACTTATGCTTTTCCATTTTTCATCAGTATCAATCAACGTAAATTTTCGAATAAAATATTCAAGAGTTTTCTGAATCTTTGTCAAGCAAAAATAGAATTTTCCAAAACCGTCTCAAAAAATATTCGTTACTTCCGATCACATAACAAATGCAATTATTCCATGCTTGATATGTTTCAAAAATGTATAGAATTGGATAACCATTTGCGAGGAGCCTATGTATCTTGAAAAGGTTATAAGGTTTCGATGAATAGATGTTGCACCGGCAGTGCTCTTGCATATATTGAATGGATTTAAGTAAATGTACTGGCATACATATTTGTATTAATTTAGGTAATTTAAAAATAGGAGTTCGCGTAAAGTTGCATAGTTAATAATTGATAAACAAATTTTTTTAATTAGAAGATTTATAACTAAAGTTTGACATGTAAAATATATAGAAGAACGTTGCTTCAAATCAGAACGATAACAAGTTTGTAAATGTTCTTCCAAATCGCAAGATTGATTCAGATGCAATTTTTCTTATTGATTAGAATTAGACTTATACATTTTGCAAACTATGTTAGTGTAAACACCATGACCAGAAAGTTTCTTCATCTGTTCAAAGTAGACCCAAATGTATTTAAGAATTTCTAGTGGTGAATTGTATAATGGAAATAAGCCAACTTGCTGGATCATGAAAAACATTACTTTGCTTTCACTTTTACTGTTCTTGTTTGTCTGGTTTCAAACGATTTTGGTATGCTCTCTGGATAGAGCTCGTCAACAATTCAAAAGTAACATTGTGGATTGTTGATATTATTTACGATGGTGGCTAGATAGGGCTTGTTAAAAATCTGAAGGTTTTTCATCTCTGCAAACTTGAACGTTATTTTAATAATAGGGTGCAAAGAATTTTAAAATTCGACAATTTATTGACTCTTGAATACATCTCCGTTATTGTTTTAACTCTGTATAGAATTAAAGTTGAGCTTTTAGAAGAAATAAGAGGTAATCTATGTCACCATTTTGTAGTCCGTTGATAAAAAAAATCATGAGCTTCATCAACATTGTTTTTATTTCTCGGTCTTTTTAATTAATTCGGTCTGACCAGCCACGAGAACCACAAAAATTAGGGATCATATCAGATTAATTTATTCCGGAGGATTTTTTGGAAAAATATACATTCTCTGTTAGAGCAGAATGGATATTCTGAAGAAGATTGATATGGATGACTCTTCAGCTGGAGTGTTGATATCGGATAACATCTGTAACCATCCATCCTTTTCTTTTCGTGGTTTCTTTCAAAATGAAGGAATTGAACTTCTTTTCTTTCTTCCTCTTAGTTTCAGTGAGTATATATTTGAAGTAATTTCTCTCATAAGCTCTAAATTTTTGAAAAAATATGTTTAATATGTCCAAACATACCTTCTTTTTCGAATTATTCTTTGAAATTAATATAATACTCTAATATTTTTTGAAAATTTCTTAAGTATAATTCTTATTTGGAATCAAATTTTTTGGTTTTTAGAGCCCAAACATCGGCTATTTGTGCTTTTTCTTTACTTTAAATGCAACTTAGTTCTAATAATACAATTTTATTTATATGTTTTATCTGAATACGTCTTTTCGCATACTAAGTATTATGTAAACTTTTCGAAACTTTTAAATCTTTCTTAATGGCATTGCGTAATTGAAGAGGAAAATCGTATTTGCAAACTTTTTTGTAATAAGGTTCTTTATATCTTCATATCCTGTTTATGTACATAATGTCCCCATTTTTTTTTTTTTTTTTTTTTTTTTTTTTTTTGCTGATTCTTATTTTGGAGTTTTTATTAGCCTCCTTTCTTCTCGAATGTTCTTTTAATATAATCTTGTTTAATTCTATGACAGAAATGAAGAAGGAAGAAAAACGTTTTTAGTTAATCAGATTCTGAAATTGAATATTGATATTTTTAGCTGACATGTGTTCCCTTGAACATATTAAAAATTTTATACATAAAGTTCATTTGATCAAATGGTCATTTATGTCTTGCCCGATCAAATTTCCATGACGTATTCTTTTTTAAGATATTGTACGACAGATTTCTCGATTTGGCATTGTAAAAAGGTAGTAGCACTTATCATTCCAAGAATCATAGTTTTTCCCGAATTATAGGAGAAGAACTTTAATTTCATTCCATTTAAAAAACAATTTGGGACAATAATGCAATACATACAGTTAATTCTGAATGAAAGAAGAGTGTTTCTATCGAATCTTCTGCAGGTAGGCACATTTTCACAAGTATTCTACGGCTGTTTATGGTAAGTCTTAAACATGCAGTTCGTCGTAAGTCTTGAAATTCGGCTCCTCACGAGTCTTGCATAACAGTTAATCTCTAATCCTTTATAGCAATTCTTCACAAGTCTTGGAACGCTGTTCTCCACATGTATTGTAAGGCAGTTCATCGTACGGACATTAATTGGTCTAGTGTGGACAACTTGTGCGTTCAGTTTATCGCAAGACTTATACGGGCATTATTTCTTGAGTATTATGCGGACAGTTTGTGCCGACATCAAAAGTCTTGCATGGGCAGTTCCTCTCAAGTCTTCTGCAGATGGTTTGTAGCATGTCTTCTACGGGTAGATCTGTTAGAGTCTTATAAATTCACTTTGGATAAAGACTTTTATAGTCACTTCGTACAAGACTTCTGTGGATAATTCTTTGCATTTCTAATATTTTTGTATTGCCAGCATTCAAATATGTTGTTTAATAGTTGATATATTATGATATTTCAGTTATAAACTTATACAAGTGTTCAGAAGCAAATTAGTGTTGCTGTAATCGCCTTTGAGTTACTATAAAAATTCTCCATTTGATAGATAATTACTTTTGTAGCATTATCATCTCCAAAAGATTCCAAAATATTACGGCTTCTTCAGATATAATCTTTATTACGTGAACATTCCGTACTTTTATTGTATTTCAGATGTTACTTTTAGATGGTCTATTTTTCCCTCCCACCTTCCCGTATCTACAGATGTTATCAATGAATGGGATGTTTTTAGTTAAGAATCACAATTCCTTTTTTCTTCTGAAAATGGCCCCTGAAAAGAAAAAAATATATTTATTAAGTAGAAATATAAATTAATTTGCTTACCGTTTTAAAAAGCATTTCCATATGATTTTCATTAATTAGCTTAAGAATGCAAATTATTTGCAAGTTCCATACACACATACTGCATAGTTATATATTACGGACTTCCTAATATGAAATGAAATTTTAGTGAGCATTGGGTATTTAGATTTTAAGTGAAAAATCTTGAATCACTGAATTATTTACTTAAATCAATTTATACCATTTTCTCTTTTAAACAGGATATACATATCAAAAAGTATTTTTAATCTAGACTATTTACTTTAGTGTCTCAATACGAAGGGAATAGATGTCTCATGATAATCATTCTTTAAATTTATATTATAATATCTGAATATATTTTGATTTGAATATAGGAAAAGATTATATATTCAAAGAAAATAATAAACATAAGTGCATAAAATAATAAAGTGCATTTATTCAAAATGGGAATATTTTCGAGAAAAAAAATACACGGCAATTTACTCACTTGTTTGCAGCCATTTCAGCCGACTCTTTTAAAGCCCAGGACATTTGTTCCTCGTAGCTGGCCTTTAAAGGAACAAAATACAGGCATGTCAGTGATACAGTTTGGTATTAGAAATTGTTAAATAATATTTTTTTGGATTAATTAATAAACCTATCACGCGTGTATTTTTAAACTTAACTGAATACATAAATACATTTTAATAATGAATACATTCTAAAACAGAAATTTATCAATACCTAAAATCAAGCATTGTAAAATGCTCAGAATTTAATTTTAAAAATATTTTGGTTGCGTAATCGAGAGAAAGATATATCACAGGTTAAGGAATACAATTTGGAGACGCATAATCAAACAATATTTAAGCAAGGACGTTTATTTAGTATATTAAATATTTCCTTCTTATTTCCAGAGACTTTTCCCAAACTTTCAGAAAATTTAATTACGAAATAAATTTTCATATTCAGTCTTTTGAGACTGTTGTAAATGGTAAACAATTTACTAGCAATTAATTATAGGAGATTAGTTTCGCAACTCTATCGTTCACGAAGGGATTTGTGTTACATTTTAATTGAATCATAATAGAATAACCATAACTTTGATGCATGAGGTACATTGAAAGCATGTTAGTGATTCTAAACATTCAATGTGAACTAAGCATTTCATTCACATACATCTAGATAACAGAAAAATTACAATTCTATCCGGACTCAAATGCAAGTTAATAATAAAATACATTCATAATGAATATCAAATGAGTTTCGAACAACTCCTGGTGAAATATGTCACATGTACATGAAACACAATTTAGGAGAGAGAGGCTCTATGATAATATAAAAATTTAGTACAATATCCTCAAAAATTTTAAATAGAACATATGGTTGAAAGAAAATGATAAATATAAATTTAAGTAAATTGATATTTGTAATTTTTGCTTATTTCTGATCATTAGAGCTTAAATATTTCCGAACTTTCTCTTTTAACTTGAAACTGATTTTTTAAGCAGCTCGTTTCCTTCTCTAATAATTCATTAAATATCGTAAAACAAAATAAATAGAGCAATCTCTCAGAATAGCCTAAATAAGAACTGTTGGACCATTTTTATTCCGTATTAATATAACAAAAATATATTAATTATTGTCATTCCTTAAGTTACACTCCAAAACTGTGAGTTTATACATACGTTGGCATCAATTGATTCGTTTTTTTCGGAGTGTGATTCGATATTTGTTTCGGTTTCAGAAAAGAAATTCAAAGGACGGCCGTTCGCATCTAGAGTAGGTATTTGTTCAGTATGGACGCCTATTTTGTGCTTGTTGATGTTATGGTGGCGCCGTCCTTTCTTCGTTTTTGGTTTATAGCCGCAAATTTTGCACTTATATTTTCGTTTCTGAAAACACAAAAAAAAAAATCCGCCTTCAAAAACTTTGTTCTGATTTAAGATATGAAAAGAGTTCGATGACTTATAATAACATCTTAGAAATAATGTTAACTGTCTATTTTAGGAATTTTCAACTTTTTTTCAAACTCAATATTTTGAAAATATAACAACAAAGTGTGAAACTGTATCTTTTATGAACGTTGCACAGGCGTAAGTTTAAAAATATACTGCTGGTTTATAATGTAATAGAATAATTGTTAGTATTAATTATCATTAATATATGTTTTGCGGTCATAAAATATTTGGAGAATGTAAAATAGCAGGGCGAAAAGCATTTTTAACGTAATATATGTATTATTTTCTTGGTTCATAATTTTCTTACAAAATGTTTAAAAATAAATTAATTATTGTAAAGTTTATAATTTTAGAAATACAAATAAAAAGAAACTAACCGTTTATAATTTATTCAAATATTCTTTATTGCATTCAAATAAATTTAAGTCCAGATTTGATTAAGAGTTAGATTCGATTATGATAAGTGATTCCCAAAAATATTAAAATTACAATCCTGAAATCGAAACTTGTGTTCGACAACCACTTAGATAAACATTGTAAAACAAATATCCGATATATCCTGATTTTAATATAAATTTTAAATAATAAAATCAGGAATAAAGCGGGAAGAAAATGATTGATTTATAAAAAATTTACTCTCTTCTTATACGCATCACATACGTTCTTTCTGTAACTACTAGGCTGATGATTTATTTTCAATACACTAAAAACTTCATTAATAGCTAACTTTAAATATGCAGCATGAAGAAATAATATATGTAATATAGAAATCACCCTATTAGTTTTTGGGTTCTTTAATATCATTCTCAGGGAATTTGCACTAATTATCAGTAATGTATGTGTTGCGATTTAGAAATAGTTACAACGAACAATGTGAAACAGCACTGCTTAAAGCCTTTTAAAAGTAATATTTTTAAGGGCATACATTTTATTACAAATTCTTGAAAAATAAATAAATTATTGCCAAATGTGGATTTTGGAACTGTAAAGGAAAAATGAACTATTCTTTTTCAACATCTTCAAATATTTTTTAGTGTATTAAAATAAATGTATATCTAGATTTGATAATATAACAAGTGATTTTCCAATACGTATTAAAGTAATAATACCGAAATCAAAATTGCTGGTAGATATACATTTAGATCAATTTCTTAAAACAATTATAAACTAATATTTTTCTTTTTTTTATTATTAAAATGAATTACAAAAATCAGAAATAATACGTTAAGAACATTATTGATTTTTAACAAATGTACTCTTTTTATATGCATTTGTAAATAAAATGTTGATATAATTTAAATATACTACACTAAAAACTTCATTCACAATTAATTTTTATTATGCATCACAGAGAAATAATTTATGTAATAGAGAAATCATACCCCATTTCTGTTGGGTTCATCGATGTTGTCTTCGGGAAATTTCGGATAGTCAATAAACGGATAACCGCTGACGCCAGGTAAGTTTTCGAATTCCTCCAAAAGCTATGAAAATGGAAAAATAAATTAGATTGATCATTCTTTAAACATGTTTTTCTATTCTTTACTCGCGAAACGTGTAATAATAATATTTATATTTATATGTGTATTTGAATTAAAAATTACTTCTTATATATATCATATATAAAACGATTCTCTAACTTTAAAAAATTTCAGAACTAAGCGTTCATAGAATTTGTAATAATTGTTTTTAAATTCTTGTGTTTCCTACAATTTAAAATGCTTTAAATTTTTTAAATATTTTTAAACGATTCAAGTATTTTAAATCCAGAAATATGTAAATGCAGAATAATTGAGAAATATTTTTTTCTATGTAAAACAGAATTTATCTTAAGATTTTTTGATACTTTTTCATTTCGTCCGAGCAAATCTCATTAAGCAGACTTTATTGGTGACAACACACAGATACACATTTTCCGTTTGGCGTCTGTTACATAAATTTTGGCGACTTTACCACCTGCGCTGGCGAAATTTTTTTTTATTAATAAGATATTGAGGCTTCCAAAAACCCATCTTTTTGTGAAAGGAATTTGTCACGGAATGTAATTTCTTATTTAGAGAATAAAAGAGCTTTTATAAACATCAGATAGACAGATATGTATATCTTCTCTGCGTCCACGAAATAGTAGTAATGTCTGTAATGGTTATGAAATATTATAAATGTGTTCAGTTTGGAAATATACAAGGGAATATGATACGTTATCATCTATAGTTTTTTTGTGTATAAAAGTATTGAGAAAACAATTTTAATTGTGCTATCCTTTCTATGATTTAGTAATTAGTCATTATCATAAAAATTTAGAATTGATTACATTTGTTAAACTATATTTTTCTTGTAAAACTCAACTTCATTTTTAATTAATTATAATGTTGGAAAATATAAGAACATATTGAGATTATCCTTACTTCAAAAATCGTTTCCTTTTGTTGTTCATTTCGGCCACAGAAGTTGCAACTAAAATAAACGAAAAAATATTGAATTAATCGTACTATCATGTGCTTATCCACATTTATTTAGAAAACCAAATACAATTATCAAATATAACTATGTTTATTAAAATACAATTTCTTCTATCAATTTCTTATTCTTAAGAGATTAAATTATTTTATTTATGAGATTTTTATTACATATTTAAGTTATCACCTAAAATTAAAGATACAAAATATTTATTATGGTTATTACTTTGTAAAAAATTTAATTTTGTATTGATTTTTTACGTATGCACTGAATATTTTAATATTCATTCAGCTCCACAAAATACCCTTATTAACTTAACTTCAATAAAAAGTTATTTGTACTTGACCATTACATTACAGATTCCTTCAGAATATCTTCGCACAGAAACAATTTTTGAACAATTAAAATGGAAATTCTAATTATTGGTCCACTGATGAGATGCATAATTTCGATATCTAGAGAATTGTGTGAAATACCTGAATATTGCATTATTTCTAAAAGAAGAAATAGCATCTAATAAAAATGATGATAGGAAAAATAATTCATACCGTATGTTTAACTTTGTAAATAAGAGTCAGGCCCTTTAATATTGTCTATTTACTGGAATCATATTCCTATTAAACTAGAATTCCATTTTTAAACAGATTTTTATTTGAGAATTCGTTGAAATATCGTTTGTGAAATAAAAAATAAATTGTGTATAATAGTACTATTTTTTTTTGAACGCGTAATATAAAATACATATTTACTTAAAAGATATATCTAAGCAAGTTTAACAATCTACGACATGTGTTTTCCTCCAATGCTAGAAAAATTAATGTTATTATAGAAAGTATATACTAATATTCATGGAGGCC
>BMAW01117569.1:0-13937 GCA_019974015.1 Nephila pilipes | reverse complement strand
TGATTTATTCTTTTAATGAAAGTCATTCTCTGATTTATTCTTTTAATGAAAGTCAAAGTCTGATTTGATATTTATGTTTCCGACTGCAATTCAAGAATTTTATTAGAAATTCGTTTTGAAAACATGGATTCCTCCTACTAATAATTTCCTTGTCTCTTCCTTAGTACCATAAACCGAACTTGTATACACTCTCTCAATATCGTCAATCATATGCAGTGATCCGATTGAGCACGATCATTTTATTTTACAATATTTTCATTTTGACAGTACCTTTTACATAATAATAATAAAATTGATTTACTACACAATTATTAAATTACATTATTTGCTACATAATATATATAATATTATGAACTATTTATTTATACTCACAAAAATACTTCACCTACTATTTCAGAAATATAAATACATTTTTACAATCTTTGGGTGTGAATAAATTACTGAAATATTTCAAAAATGAAGGGAAATTTTTCAATTCAACAGAATTAAGTTTAATATTTGTGAAATTTTGTTTCACTTTGACGATGAAGCGTATGGTGTTTTTTGTTAACTTCGCACTGAGAAGCAACACGAGGGATATTGGCAACGGACCTCGGACTTCTGAATTTCGTCTAGGAACGACAAAAGCACCTGAGCTGCCACCTTTCTCTCCCAACTCCCACATCACGCCTTTCTGAGGAATTGGAACCTCAATTAGTTTTAAAGTGTATCAGCCGCGCTGCATCAGGGCTCGAACTTACGATTCGACAAAAAAAAAACAATGTGGCCGCGGTAGCCTAGTGGCCATGGTTTCAGACGACTCGTGGCCTGCGGTTTGCGTCGCGGGTTCGAACCTTGGCCACTGAAGACCCACCGTGTAGGCGGGACTGATGCACATTTAATCTGTCGGGGTCCAAAGTCCTCCCTCTGGCCTGGTGTGGAATTTAGAAGAGGGGTGTGCCAGCTCTGGTGTCGTCCTCGTCACTTGAACGAGGTTCAGAATTACGAAGTCCGTCGCCAATAGCCCTCGTGTTGCTTCTAGAGCAGGACCCGTGTGGTGACTGGGAGTAACAGAATAGTCCTACTGTAGCTCATGCATGTCGTAAGAGGCGACTAAAATGGGTACCCAGCGTCTGGGGTTATAGCCAGGCACCCTACTCCTGGGGATTATATCAGGGGACCTCAGGGACTTGCCTTCTTCAGGTAAGTACGGGAATCATGACTCCGAGGCACCTTAGTGATCTATTTCTTTTCCATGGGGTTTACTGTCTTTGGTAAACACGGGTGACGCACTCCCGGTATACCCTAGCGATCCTTCTCTATTTTCGACCTTCTTTCTTGTTAATCACTTTTTATCTATTTTTCAACTTCACGTCTAGATCATAGTTTAATCTTGTTTGGCGCAGCATAGCAATATCAGTCTTTAGCGCCAATAAACTTTACATTCACTCACTCAATCACTGCTTCTAGAGCAGCGTTAACAAAAAACTAAAACTAAACAGCTTTCAACATATGATTGGATTAATAATTCCTTTCTTTTTTTTTTGTAGTATAATAGTTATTTAAAAATTATTCTTCAAAATAATTTCGATTTTTCTTTTTGTTCCATGTAAAACAACAACGGGTTTTTTTTTAATGGATCCTGTCAAAAATTCTAATTTGGCAACAGTTTTCTGTTTTGTCTCGGAACTTACGGTTGATTGGCTTCTAGTCAAAAGTAAGCCGAATTTGTATTTCTAAATTAGCTTTCCTTTAAATTAATTACTCTTAACTTTATTTTTGTATTTTAAGCCTGCCGGAAGCATATTTATTACTGCATCCTATTTAATCACTTAAAATAATTTATTAGTCGAATTACTTTTGCAATCGAATCTGGCCCAAATTTTTTTGAACAGAGATATATTGCATTATTTTTTTTTTACTTTAATCACTGCACATTTTCTAATTTACTTTTCCATTGTAGGCTTTCTATTAAATAGTAATTTGTTTCCTCATAAATGTCCCAGTCTGCGTTTGAGGGTTACTGAATGCACGATAAAATTTTTTAACGATTTCGGAAGTGAATAGAAAGCTTCCAATGAATTATGGAATAATGCATGTTTGTGTGATTAATTTCGCCCGCCAATGAATTTCCGAAATATGGCGATTTTTTAAGGAACTGTGCGACTAAACTATAAAAATGGCGTTGTCCCAGCAGAAATATGTAAACGTCATAATGTTTACAGAGCACGGAGGTTCGGTTCGGGGTTTCTTATCTAGAGTTGTGTCAGGAACATATTTTTATGAGTTTGTTACAAGTAAAATGAAAATGCACAAACACGTGGTAGTGGACTGGTGCATGTTTTCTCGAAAAGGTGAGAGATTTGTTTGATTTATGAGCTTAAGGCTCCCGTCTACCAGCCATTTTGATTTCGAGAGCGTAGTGTGAATCCTATTCAATTTCTTCTACAGTGGCACAAACAATTGAGGATACACCTTACTTTTACTTGATAAATCCAACTTTCAATCAAAATAACACCTTAACCAGAAGTGCAAACGAATTTTTATTCTTAGACAGAACAAAAGGTTTAATTAACAGTAAAAATAAAGAAAAATCAACGACAAAATTCTAAAATAAATTTTATTACAGGCATTTCAAATAAACATAAGCAGATTCTTACCTCAAAAAATTGAGGATACACAAATGAAATTTTTGTTTAACTACCACTTGATTTCTTTTTGCTTGCTACTAATAATCTAAGCTTGAGAAATTTTATCCTAAACTTTTTCAACTGTTATTTCTGTCTTTTGAAGTTGGTTATGAGAATATAAAGCTGTAATTTTAAATGGAAAATGGCTCCTCGGAAAGAGACTAGTATTGATGTAAGAAAATTTATATTAAGGTTATTTAAGAAGGGAAACTCTTATCGTGAAATAGCTGACATTGTCGGTAGAAGTCACTCATGTGTCCAGAAAATCATTGGGAAATTTAAACGCGATGGATTAATTCAAAATAAGAGTGGAAGAGGAAGGAAAAGTATTCTGAGTGATGTAGCTAAAAGGAAAATTTTAAAAGATATCAAGATTAATCCTAAACTGAATGCAGTCAAACTAGCTGCAAAAACTTCTCGAATAATCTGCAGAAGTGTAAGTGCTGAAACTGTGAGAAATGTGATTAGACATGCTGGATATAGCAGTCGAGTAGCTAGAAAGAAACCTTTCATAAGCTTACAAAATCAGAAAAAGCGTTTGGAGTTTGCAATAACTCATCAGTTGAAGACAGAAAACTTTTGGAAGAAAGTTATATTTAGTGATGAAAGTAAATTCATCATTTTTGGAAGCGATGGTCGTCACACCGTTTTGAGAAAGCCGAACACCGCTTTGGATCCAAAAAATTTACGTCCTACAGTTAAATATGGTGGTGGCTCCGTCATGGTTTTGGGGTTGTATGGCTGCAAATGGGGTAGGAAATTTAGTTTTTATAGATGGTATAATGGATCATAAGCTTTATATAGACATACTCCGCAACAATCTTAAAAAAAGTGCACAAAAATTGGGTTTAGATGGAAATTTTATATTTCAGCACGACAACGACCCCAAACACACGACACGTAATGTCAAAATGTGGTGTCTTTTTCATTGTAAACAGCAATTGCACACACCGCCACAGTCCCCTGTCATCAATGTCATAGAAAATTTGTGGGCCACACTAGAAACAGCGGTCCAAAAACACCAGATTAGAAACAAAGCTCATATAAAGCAAGTGTTACAAGAAGATTGGGATAAAATATCTCCAGATACCACTAAAAAATTGGTCGAATCGGTACCAAGACGTTTGGAGGACATTATAAAAGCCAAAGAACATGCAACAAAATACTGATACTGTCTATGCATGTAATATATCGAAAAAATTTCATTGGTGTATCCTTAATTTTTTGAGGTAAAGATCTGCCTATGTTTACTTCAAATATTTGTGAAACTTTTAGATATTTTTTTGTTGATTTTGTTATTTTTACTGAAAGTTAACCCTTTTATTACGTGTAAAAGTAAAAATACGTCTTCTATTCTAGTTAATGTGTTATTTTCATTAAAAGTTGAATTTATCAAGTGAAAGTAAGGTGTATCCTCCATTGTTTGAGCCACTGTATATCTGGCTCTTGTGCCAATAAACTTTACATTCACTCACTCAGTCATTACCTCCGTGATTGACAAAGAAGTATGTATATAGGCTCAAAATCATGATCGTAAGTAGGATAACTTAATAAATAGTTGACGAGAGTTGTCTTCATGTTAAAAGCACTTATCATGCGGCGGCCGAAAATGAGGGGAATCTATGAACAAGTTGCTCTTGGAACAGCATTAATTATATTTTTATAGGTTTCATATCAAACTACGTGTCCTTAAACTAATATTGTTGGAATAAAACGTAGTTATAAAACTAAAAACCATTAACAAAAGTTTAAGATGTGACGTATTTACTTTGTTAGGTACAGCTATCTTAGTGTCTAATAAAATAGTCAATGCAATGCGATGGAGTTTCGTGGTGCAAGCACCATGTAAGTCCCAATATGTGCCAAACAAGGTGTAACTGTGGTGCATACGATTAAATGAGTGAGTGATAGTATTTTAAATGACGCAAAAGCCAGATGTTACCCTGCGCCAAACAAGATAAGTGACTGGGTCTAAAGCTAGTAAATTGTAAAGATGTGACCTATATGTGTGAAAAAATTGGAAAAAGATAAAAATTAGTTGACAAGAAGGCTCAAAAATAGAAAAGGATCGCTATGTTTTCCCGAGAAGGCATCGTCCATGTTTACCAAAGATACTAAACCTCATGGGGGGGGAACAGATCCCTAGGATACCTCGGATTGAAGATTTATATAGAGCGCCGAACCCAAAATGGGTCTATATCTCTCATCTGAGTTGAACCTGATTACATGCTATTACAATACCCTGGTAAAAATGGATGTTGCACAATTTTAAGTAGTTACTAATGAGATAAATAAATGATATAAATATTATCAACTAAATTGCATGAAGTTATAAAAGTTTATTGAGTTTAAGATTCTATGAACTTTAGTGAGTGAGCAGTGAGGCGGGGGTGGGTGGGGCTATGATAGCGCTGTGCTGGTCCAATCAGGAGCAGCTACTGAGTACTGAGAAATTGAGCTCACCAATAGGAGCTTGCTCTCCCCCAGAGGGGAGAGGAAGCTTTCCCATTGGTGAGGGTATGGTGAAGAAGCATATATAAGAATTCAATTGCTTGTTGGGTTTCTAGGTGAGGAAGATAGAACTACCATTGATTGATGAGTAGAACTTTATGCCGTTTCTGCCTTATCTACTATCTTTAAACTTAAATTCTGAATACTCTTTCAACAGCACTTCTTAGTGCTTATTTGTTATGAGGAAATAAATTCCAAATATTTTCAACTTTTCTCCTCCTCTACTAAGACGACATGGAATCGGAAAAACGAATCCTTCATGACCGATATGAGTTCAAATGCAAGTTCTTCTAGGGCTCCACTCCATACTCTGAACACTTCCACTCAGCATGCCAAAGACGAAAGCTCATTGAACAAGAATTAAAGACTTCATACGACTCACAATCATACGGAAATTCTCTTGAAAAATCTGGAAAGGCAAGGACTTCTGGACCATCCTATCTACACAACCACCGCACCATGATCCACGGACTCAGACATCAAAGAGTACTATCTGGTGAGTACTCTCATAGGCCTTGCGATGCTGCTGGCTGCCCATCATCACACACAACCATCCTCACCCACACGAAGCAAATTAAACGAAACGGATACGGACGTTTTATAACCCCACAAAAAACAATCAAACGTCAACTAAATCTCCACCAAATTCAACATCTCTTTACAACTCAAAATAAATTTGCAGGCCTCAATTCTTGAAATTGAAAAGAATTTACCAATCTCTAAGCCTATCAGCCCCCCCCCCCATTTCAAAATCTCCATCACAAAAAATAGCAACAATCAAAATCTTCCACCACCAATTATGCTCAAGATCCACAAAACTACCGGAAATCAACTAGAACTGACCTCAGCATACCAAAACTTAGAACAAGACTTTCAGGAGAATACATAAACTCTACAGATACCTTCGAAGATCGAAATTAGCAAAACACTTGAAAATACTAACTATCAATATTACGTCATTCAACCGGAAGGACATCAAGACCTATTAAAATAGTTTTCGTGGACTTCAAGAGATACCCTATAACAGATATTGAAGAGGAACTTTCAGAAATTGGATTCACCTACTCAAAAGTAAAACAACTGATCAACCGCCGCACCAAACTTCCACTCCAGTTTTTATGGTCACTTTACCTAGGACAGAAAAGAATCAAAAATCTACGAAATAAACAACATCTGCTACATGTCAATAACCAGGATCAATACAAATCCAAGTCACCCAATGTTTTAACTGCACAATTTCACCACTCATCTCAAAATTCGTATATGACTCCAACGATGCATAAAGTGTTCCGGATCCCACCAGAGAATGCGTGAGATCCAAGGAAAATCAAAGACATCACCTGCATTAACTGCAACATCATCGGTCACGCAGCCTCTATGGAGGTTGTAAAGCATTTCCTAACACCAAAGGATCAGGAAAGTAAATCTTCCAGCAATAAAGTAAAGAAAAATTTCAGCCTACGCAAATGCCTCCTATCAAACCAACAGATGGCGCCACCCCCAGAAGAACTACTGCTAAAAAAACCTGCACAAACCAAACCCAGAAGAAAACGCTCTGAAAATAATCAATCGCTCTTCTCACCGCCATTGAACAACTTAAAGAACTTGCTGAGATTTTCTCCCTCATCCCGACTCCTACACTACTTCCAAAATTCACGCCAATCCAACGAAAACAAAAATTCGCCATTCTTGAAGCATTATGAACAGTGTTTTGATGATTAAGCCCAAACCTTAACTTTAACCCCTGGGTCTTAGGATCTGTTCATGAAGCCAACGGCGTAAAACTAAAATAGGAGAGCTTGCGAATTCATTACCAAATATTCCCCTGATTTAATTTTATCAAGAAACCCATCTTAAACCCAACCATAGCATTTTTATTCCAAATTAACAAATTACAGAAACGATAGAATCACAGAAGCATGGATTCTGCGTGGAACTATGATCTTACTTAAAAAAAACACAAACATCACTACCTACCTACCACATCGCACCAATGGGTTGAATCTACCCTCGTTCTCTACCCCACCCAACAAGATCCATCACCATCTCGTCAATATATGTCCTGCACTGACCCCCATCTTTTTACCATAGATATCGAAAGTATTTTTACAAACTACACAATTGCATTATTTTTGGAGATTTCAATGCTCATCACAATAACTGGAATTGATAAAAATAATACCAAGGAATCAGCTAAACCACTTTGCCAATCAAATTGATCTCAAAAATTCTTTACCCCCACCCCACTCGTTATAGTCGCAACTCACACTCCACAATAGATATTGCCCTTATTAGAGAATTTATCACTTTTACAAAATTACTCCTCCATCCCAGAACTCAGCTCGGATCATAACCCTGTCCTTTTGAGATTAACCTACAATATGCCATATGAGATTAAAATAACAGAGTCCACCTACAGCTTGCTGGTCAAGTATCACTACCTACTTACACAACACCACTAATTTTTTTAAATATTGCAAATATCAATAACACCCAACAATTAGAAACAAGTATAAATTCTCTTACAGAAAAATGTAATTAACTCCATAAACATGCACAAAAACTGGTCAAACACACAAGTAAAATTTTATCCCTTCCCACATAAAAAAGAACTTATTAAAAACTTAAAATAACCTTAGAAAACAATACCAACGCTCACCAAATCCAAACATTAAAACTCGTCAACAGATCATGTCAAAATTAAAAAAGAAATTCACAAATCACAAAACATGGAATTTTAAAACTTGAAGTAATTTAACATTACCACAAGACAACTTTTAGCACTTACAAAATTTTTTAAAAAATAAAAAGATCCATAGTACCCACCCTTAACACTCAACACGGCACCGCTATTAAAAAAGAACAAAACTGAAACACTTGTTGACCCCAGCTTGGAACTAAGTTTCCAAAACAACTTATCACTGATCCATCTTTTCGATAATAATGCCCCACTCACTATTCAAATTCTCCTCTAATTCTCAATGAACACCTACTACCCACCACCCCACAAGACATCATTGATTTCATTAAAAAATAAAAAAAGTCCCAGGAAAAGACACCATTACAAACAAAATGTTAAAAAAATCTCCCAGTTAAAAATTATTTTCCTAATAATCCATCATTATTAATAAAATCCTTCTTTTTTTAATCATTTTCCTAAAACTTGAAAACTGCAATAATATTTCTATCCTTAAACCTGCAAAAACGCGCATCTCCTAGATAGTTACTGAATTCCACCCTTGTAAATTAACCGAATCTATCATAACAAAAAATTAAAAACATTTATAACCACTAATAATCTCAATAACCCTCAATCAATTCGGTTTCACCCCCAATTATCAACTTTCACCCACCTCAAACTCACAGAAATTATCTCATCAGGATTCCAGAAAAAAAACAATCCACCGGAGCAGTATTTTTTAGACATCGCAAAAAGCTTTTGACAGAGTTTGGCTAAACGGACTAACATTCAAAAATGATCAACGACAATTTTCCACCCCTCATACTCCCTATCCAATTTTACTACTGTAATGAACGTTTTTCCAGGTTAGAATTAATGACACCCTATCTACCCCACGTAAAATTAATTCTAGAAAGTAGCTCAAGGGAAGTTTAATAGGCCTATTTTTATTTAATTACTACTTAAAATGATATTCCAAATTACTTCCCTACACACTAAATATAGCCGCAATTGCTATTGTCGCTAAATTTAAAATCCCAAAACTGTAACTTTTGTTCTCAATAAACACCTAGCATTCCAGGAATACCGTACCAGCAAATCAAAGCACGTCGATAAATCCCAAGCTGTAATTTTACAAAAGAACCCCCCCCCCCACCTTCTTCCAAAAAAAATTCCATGGATACCTTACCAAATACCTAAGCCTCACTTTTGACAAACATCTAACCTGAGAAACACATCATCAACACAAGAGAAAATTTCGACTCTCACACAAAGTTTATCCGTTAATTAACAGGAAATCTGGTACTCATGAACCTTCAAAACAAACTCCTAATATACACAGCAATCAGGAGTATTCATCAGCTACGCAAGTCTCAATAAGTGGCTTACTGCGCAAAATCCAATCTAATATTCTTGAAACTCCCAGAGTTTCTACTTACTTGTGATGATCACTAGGTCACATTATATGAAAAATAAAGAAATTTTCCTACAAAGCTTTGCTAAACTACTAAGCATTCAAAACCATCCAAAAACTAGCTTCAAAAATTTTTAACTCCCTAGGAAAACATTAACAACCCAAATATTCAGAATCTTGAGAATATCAAATCACTCTTAATATTAAAGACCCAAGAAAAATCCTTTTTGAATATAACCCTAAATTTCTTCCATTATAAAATTTTCAACGATCACACCCAAGACTTTACAAACCCTCCCACCTTACTTATAATAAATTGCTCTCATGCGGGTAGCCAATCGCAGCATCAGAACTACTCAGCAACCAATCTTGAATGCTAGATTTCAACCTCTCCTTCTCTCCGAATTTTTTCGACCACCAGCTTTCCAACAAAGTTCTCATCTCTGGGCAACAGATGGCGCCAGACCTCCAATAAACTTTTAATTCTCCATAACTCGTTTTCTACTCATCCGAATGCCAAGAAACTTTCACCATGTCTACATCAACTCTTACTCAAGAATGAAAACACCACCTTCTCAAAGTAACTTTAACTCAAAGATTGGGCTAGAGGAGCACCAAAAGCTCTAGGCGCCCATTGAAATTTCAACAACGTTGTTGGACTCTATACTACGAAATGTAGTGATTGATTTGAGGAGTGAGCAGTGAGGCGGGGGTGGTGGGGCTATGATAGTGCTGGTCCAAATCAGGAGCAGCTACTGAGTACTGAGAAGATACCACCAGTGCTTGCTTCCCGTAGAGGGAGAGGAAGCTTTCCTATTGGTTGAGGGTATGGTGAGTTAAGGAAGTATATATAAGAATTAATCTAAGCTTGTTGGGTTTCTAGGTGAAAAGGAAGATAGAACTACCATTGATTGATGAGTAGAACTTTATGCTCGTTTCGCCTTATCTACTATCTTTAAACTTAAATTCTGAATAATTTTCTCAACAGCACTTCTTAGTGCTTATTTGCGAGGGAAATAAATTCCAAATATTTTCAACTTTTCTCCTCCTCTACTAAGACGACCATGGAATCGGAAAACGAATCCCTTCATGACCACGATATGAGTTCAAATGCAAGTTCTTCTAGGGCCTCCACTCCATCCATACCTGAACACTTCCACTCAGCATGCCAAAGACGAAAGCTCATTGAACAAGAATTAAAGACTTACACCGACTCAATCAATCATACGGAAATTCTCTTGAAAAATCTGGAAAGGCAAGGACTTCTGGACCATCCTATCTACACTAACCACCGCACCATGATCCACGGACTCAGACATCAAAGAGATCTACTATCTGGTGAGTACTCTCAATTAGCGCCTTGCGATGCTGCTGGCTGCCCCACTCATCACACACAACCATCCTCACCCACACGAAGCACAATTAAACGCAAAACGGACATGGACGGTTTTATAACCCCACCAAAAACAAAACTAAACGTCAACTAAATCTCTCCACCACACTCAACATCTCTTTACAAACTCAAAATAAATTTGCAGGCCTCACCATTTCTGAAATTGAAAAGAATTTACCAATCTCTAAGCCATCAGCCCCCCCATTTCAAAATCTCCATCACAAAAAATAGCAACAATCAAAAATCTTCCACCACCAATTATGCTCAAGATCCACAAAAACTACCGAAATCAACTTAAAGAACTGACCTCAGCCATACCAAAACTTAGAACAAGACTTTCAGGAGAATACATAAAACTCTACACAGATACCTTCGAAGAATACCGGAAATTAGCCAAAACACTTGAAAATACTAACTATCAATATTACGTCATTCAACCGAAGGACACAAGACCTATTAAAATAGTTTTTAAGGGACTTCCAAGAGATACCCCTATAACAGATATTGAAGAGGAACTTTCAGAAATTGGATTCACCTACTCAAAAGTAAACCAACTGATCAACCGCCGCACCAAACTTCCACTTCCAGTTTTTATGGTCACTTTACCTAGGACAGAAAAGAATCAAAAAATCTACGAAATAAACAACATCTGCTACATGTCAATAACCGTTGATCAATACAAATCAAACCAAGTCACCCAATGTTTTAACTGCAATAATTTCCACCACTCATCTCAAAATTGCCATATGACTCCACGATGCATAAAGTGTTCCGGACCCCATCCCACCAGAGAATGCGAGATCCAAGGAAAAATCAAAGACATCACCTGCATTAACTGCAACATCATCGGTCACGCAGCCTCTTATGGAGGTTGTAAAGCATTTCCTAAGCCACCAAAAGGATCAGAAAGTAAATCTTCCAGCAATAAAGTAAAAGAAAATTTCACCTACGCAAATGCCCTCACTTCAAACCAACAGATGGCGCCACCCCCAGAAGAAACTACTGCTAAAAAACCTGCACAAACCAAACCCAGAAGAAAACGCTCTGAAAATAATCCAATCAGTGCTCTTCTCACCGCCATTGAACAACTTAAAGAACTTGCTGAGATTTTCCCCCTCATCCCTGGACTGCTCACACTACTTCCAAAAATTAAATCTGCCAAATCCAACGAAAACAAAAATTCGCCATTCTTGAAGCCATTATGAACAATAGTTTTGATGATTAATAGCCCAAACCTTAACTTTAACCCCCTGGGTCTTAGGATCTGCTCATGGAACGCCAACGGCGTAAAATCCAAAATAGGAGAGCTTCGCGAATTCATTACCAAATATTCCCCCGATTTAATTTTAATCCAAGAAACCCATCTTAAACCCAACCATAGCATTTTTATTCCAAATTACAATAATTACAGAAACGATAGAATCACAGAAGAAGCTGCTTCCGGTGGAACTATGATCTTAATTAAAAGAAACATTAAACATCACTACCTACCTACCACACCGCACCAATGGGTTGAATCTACCTCCATTGTTCTCACCCCACCCAACAAAGATCCCATCACCATCTCGTCAATATATGTTCCCCCCGCACTGACCCCCATCTTTTTACCATAGATATCGAAAGTATTTTACAAACTAATAATAACTGCATTATTTTTGGAGATTTCAATGCTCATCACAATAACTGGAATTGCAATAGAAATAATACCAGAGGGAATCAGCTAAACCACTTTGCCAATCAAATTGATCTCAAAATTCTTTACCCCCCACCCCACTCGTTATAGTCACAACTCACACTCCACAATAGATATTGCCCTTATTAGAGAATTTCATCACCTTTACAAAATTACCTCCATCCCAGAACTCAGCTCGGATCATAACCCTGTCCTTTTTGAATTAACCTACAATATACCATATGAATTAAATAACAGATCCACCTACACTTGCTGGTCAGCATTCACTACTCACTTACACAACACCACTAATTTTTTAAATATTGCAAATATCAATAACACCCAACAATTAGAAACAAGCATAAATTCTCTTACAGAAAACATAATTAACTCACATAAACATGCATCAAAACCGGTCAAACACACAAGTAAAATTTTTATCCCTTCCCACATAAAAGAACTTATTAAAACTAAAAATAACCTTAGAAAACAATACCAACGCTCACTAAATCCAAACATTAAAACTCTCGTCAACAGATTACAAAATAAAATTAAAAAAGAAATTCACAAATTCTTACAAAAAACATGGAATCTAAAACTTGAAGCACTTAACACACAAGACAACTCTCTTTGGAACACTACAAAATTTTTTAAAAATAAAAGATCCACAGTACCCACCCTTAACACTCAACACGGCACCGCTATTAAAAACGAACAAAAAACTGAAACACTTGCTGACCAGCTTGAACTAAGTTTCCAAAACAATCCTACCACCGATCCATCTTTCGATAATAATGTCTCACTCACTATTCAAAATTTCCTCTCCTCCCCTCCACCTCACGAACACCCCACACCCACCACCCCACAAGACATCATTGATTTCATTAAAAAATAAAAAAAAAAAAGTCCCAGGAAAAGACACCATTACAAACAAAATGTTAAAAAATCTCCCAGTTAAAATTATTTTCCTACTAACTATCATTATTAATAAAATCCTCTTTTTTAATCATTTTCCTAAAACTTGGAAAACTGCAATAATATTTCCTATCCTTAAACCTGGCAAAAACGCGCATCTCCCAGATAGTTACTGACCCACCCTTGGTAAATTAACCGAATCTATCATACTTGAAAAATTAAAAACATTTATAACCACTAATAATCTCAATAACCCTAATCAATTCGGTTTCACCCCCCAATTATCAACTCTTCACCCACTCCTCAAACTCACAGAAATTATCTCATCAGGATTCCAGAAAAAACAATCCACCGGAGCAGTATTTTTAGACATCGCAAAAGCTTTTGACAGAGTTTGGCTAAACGGACTAACATTCAAAATGATCAACGACAATTTTCCACCCCCCTCATACTCCTCATCCACTCTTACTGTAATGAACGTTTTTTCCAGGTTAGAATTAATGACACCCTATCTACCCCACGTAAAATTAATTCTAGAGTAGCTCAAGGAAGTTTAATAGGCCCATTTTTATTTAATTACTACTTAAATGATATTCCAAATTACTCCCTTACAACACTAAATATGTACGCAGACGACACTGCTATTGTCGCTAAATTTAAAAATCCCAAAACTGTAACTTTTG
>BMAW01117566.1:0-15392 GCA_019974015.1 Nephila pilipes | reverse complement strand
AAGCTCGACTGAGAATAAAATTAATAATTTGCTTCTAATTTTTCTCATACAATTCTTTGACAGAATTATTTAAATATTAAGCTGTTTAAAGAGTTAAAAATGGATATTAAAATTAATTATTCAAGTAAGATTTTAAGAATGATATGTATCAGAAAAAGATTTCTAGCTATGTTAATTCTTTACAGTTTCAAAGCAATCTAACATTGAAAGTAATGTTTTTTCTCATTCCAATTGCATTATTTCTAATCCTGAGAATTTCAAAATATGTAAACCATATGTACGTAATTCAAACGCTTTTTTTCTTTTGTAAACCTAATTAGATTAATAATATTTAATCATTTTATTGCTACAAAACTAATCCAAATAGTGTCTGTCACGCAAATTTTTTGTTGAGTTACTATAGAAGGAATAATAAGGTGTAAATGCAGGAATCCTCATCATATTGAAAATAAATTATTTACAACTTATTAAAATAAAACGTATTTGATTTTTTTTTATATTTTGTATTAATTAACAAAATTTATTTTTTTTAAGTATGATATGTTAATTTAAGAGACAAAGTTTTAAGTATAGTTGATTATGAAGAAGATAAACATTTTTTTAAAGAATCCAGTTGAATTATATAATAAGCGTAATTATTTCTTATTTACATAAAACGGCGAAAAATAGCTAACTCGATCAAAAAACTGTTTATATAAAATGATTTTATAATGAAAAGTGTGGCATATTGAAATTCTTCAATATATATATATATGTGTGTGTGTGTGTGTGTGTGTGTGTGTGTGTGTGTGTGTGTGTATGTGGTGTGCGTGTGCTTAGTATTACGAAATAATTTCAAAAGTATAAACATACTCAAATAATCTAACGTTCAGTTTCTCAAAACATTGTGCACAAGTTTCACTAAGAAGTGTTATTATTTTTAAAATAAGGTTAAGAAATTTTATTTGATTTGATATTGTTAAATAAAGCCTCAGTGCGATATAATTGAACTAAACCAATGTGATAAATATGAACTAATAAAAAAAGAAATGGCTTAAACTATTTTTGTGAAATTAATTAAAATTAATTCAGTTAAGAGTAAAAATAACGGATAATTGTTTGAAATGCTAATTTAAATAACAACTGCATTATTGCTAATTCAATCGACTCAATTGCTCTACATGTATTAAATAAAAGATTTTATATTATAATTATCAATAATAAGACATCATTAAATATCTGTCATAAATAGGAGCTTTCAAACGAATTAAATAAAATTCCAGTTCGATAATTTTTATAATTCTCTGAATAACAGCGAGTTAAAAGTGTCTGGAGATAAACAAATATAATATGTTACATTTTCTTTTACCTTTTATTTATATCTAATTTGTTTTCTTAAATCGGAATATTTTATTCTAAATATACAACATTAAAAATTGCATAAACTGTTTTCAGATCAAAGCACAGATTTATACATTAATTCTAAATAAGAGAATACATTTAAAGCAAACTTCATTTCAATTTAATTCAACTTTCCATAAAATATGCATGAAACATTTTTAATTTTAATGAAGTCGATATTCCTTATATTTTTAATATTTATATCAGAAAATCATATTATTTATACCGAAATGCACATGTCGCGAGCAATAAATATCCCTTAGCTTTAAACACCTTTATTTTGTTTTAATAAAAATGAATTCTTTAGAAATTCAAATTTTCAGAATATTCTAACCATTAATTACTTCGTATTCAATTATAGTAAGAAGTTTTGTAACACTTAAGCAATCATCGGAATGTAATTAACATTGTCGAATTCAATTACGTGCATTGATATTTGAAAAAAATAAAATAAAAACAGAACGCATTTAAAGTGCGAAGGCGAGTAAAAAATTGTAATTTAAATGAGTTAAAAGTTTCGTTTTGTGAATACTAATTACAACCTTAAAGCGCTTTAGTTCCGCCATCTCGCAAACGGCTCTTTTCTAATTCAATAAGTTTCTCATTACACGTTTCCAGTTTTTCAAACACAGCATTTAATCTTAATTACACTACATTTCCTACGGTCGTTTGTTACAAATTTGTTTACATTTCTTATTTTCGGTCAAATTAATCACGCTTCATGAGAACGTAAAATACGTGTCCCCCACCGCATGAAAGTTATGCAAATCATTTTTCTACCAGAATTATTTTTCATCTTTTCCGGTAAAGCAGTGTTGTACACAAGAACTTTCTGTTGTTGCTGGCGTTCCCGGAGATTTACACACATATTGCTCTCTTAAGTGTTCCAGGAAAACATTATTATGGTAATGATCCGTTAATCGGTGCTGAAGCACTCATTCCTTCTGACGGTGAGTTGATGGATGACCTTGATATAAAGTATGGTCTTTCTCATTGCGTCAACTCGAGCTGAAGTGATGGGAAAGTAAAGCTTTTCAGTTCTCCCATTATTTAAAACGCACTTAGCTTGTCTGAATTGAAATAGTGCAGCATTATTTTAGCTCTTTCAGACAGATAACTCTTTTCGAGATAATGGGAGAGATTTAATTAAGTATTTTGGCATGATAGACGTAAAGCTTCGGATCGTCACCTTTAAACGCTACATTTTTCACATGGTAAGTTTTTCTATAAAGCGTTTATTCACATGACACTTGAGAAAACGAGCATTTTAAAAGAACAGTGTTCTTAAATGAAATGAGGCATATTTCCTGAAAGGTATACACAGAATAACTAGTGTTAAAAATACTTAACTTGAATTATGTTTCTTAATATTATTTTTCTGGTGGTAATCCTCGAATCAATTGTAAATTCTAACCATACCGTGAGGCGGCACGTTATAGCAGTCTATATCTACCCGCTCGCAGATATGCGAATTTCGAACATGGGCGCATCTGTCATGTTGGTGTTCATTACTGTGCTGGATCAGAAGAGTGTACTGAATTTTTACCTTCGTTATCTGATTACTGTAATCTCCTAACGACCTAAAGCGAATTCCTCTTGGATCCGTTCCTATTTGTTGTTGCTGAAATTGTCCTAGACTGGAAGATATCTCTCACCAGTAGATTTGTCGTTCTCGCTATGCAACTGACTAGAGTTCTAAAGGTCTTTTTCTGGATGATTGAAACTTGCTTGCACTGGTGTATTCGATGTTATTTGTTATTTGTTCTATGTCACTGTGTTCCATACTAGCATACGGGTTGTATCTCTTCATTTATTCAGTAGCTATCATTTTTGTTACTATTAAACTGACATAATTTTTGTTCTATTTAGACGAGTGATATTCTTATATGTGATAATACTATAAATATGATGAATAAAAGATGTTTTAATATTAAATTGTCTTCCACCATTCACTCTAAACGAAAATTAATGTCAGTTCTTCTCTTCTTATGAAATTTAATCATACATATTCTCGCGATTCATGTTTACAAAACTCTTAATTTTTACACCAAAATTAGGCTGATTTACATCCAACTTAGCCAAATTTTCTGATTGAATCTGAACAGATTCCCTTTAAAAATAGCTATTTATTTTACTCCTTTCGGGAAGAACGTACCAAATAGGCATCAATTGAGAATGATCATGGGGGGGGGCGAACGATGCGTATTCGCATTCTTCGGTAGAACGTTTTCTAGGTATCTGTATTTGGCAACCTGTGACCATTACTTTTGAACTGAATAGTAGTTTTAAGATCTTGACCTTCAGTTTGATCACAGTCTGTCTTCATTCAGTATTTTGAGCACCAGCTGCTGAGGGGGAGGATGGTAAGCGTAATGTAAACAAACTGAGCTAGGCTCCTTTAACTTCCTTGTGATGTATATTCGTGTTTCTGTCTTTTACCGAATGTTTTTTTATTGGTTTTTGATATATTTTTTTCTTTCTTTCTTTTTAGAGCTGTACTGCTAGAACTGTTTGACTTTGCGTTGCTTTTCGATGTATTTCTTTTACTTCACTTTTTCTTTCGGAAAGCATTTATTCTTGCTAATAATAGCGAAAATGCGTTGTTTATCAGAAGAATATACTCACACGGTCGACGAGCCAATTATTGATGAGAGTGTGATTAATTTTCTAAAAGGTTTGAAAAGGAGTTTTTCTAGTAATTCTGTTGCGAACATTTTGTCAGAGACGGACAAAACAGAACTTTGCGTTTCTGCGAGCTTCGAGAATTACCACACTCGGTCTTCCAATTAAGTTTTGTTATTTATTTTAAATAGTCTTTATTATATACTTTTTGTTAGTTTTAAAGTATTGATGTATTTCGTCGGTAAGACTTCGGAATAATTTCAATAGCAATCCTGAAAACTATTTCTCAAAGTAAGCATTTCTTTACATATATTTTTCTGTTTTTAAAGATAAATATTACTAAAAATGCTAATTTTAAAAGAAAAACAGCTGAATTAATAACGAAATTTTTTATCAATATCTATAATATTAGGACGAAAACATTTTTGCAATTTTTTTTCTTCTAAAGTTAGGCTTAGCGACAGAAACCCTTAGGCATGCTACAGTTCCCTTCGATTCGTCTTCGTCCCCAGGAAAAGTCTTACGCCAAGGAATTCCGTTCCGAAAGGATTAATCATGAAATAGCTGAATCAATCTATTTATCAATGATACAATCAGCAGATAAAATAATATTTTCGAAAATATCACTATATTATTTTATTTCAAAATTCCTACTATTTCCACAAATTTTAATGTTTTAAAAACATTTCTTTTTTCTGGATTTCTTACGAGTATTTCTCTTAATTGCATATGATTGTTTGTATTTGTGTAATTTAAAGTCTTACATAATTTTTTTTTTATTGAACGCATAATTTTTATTTTATTTTTTTTTATTTTTAAAAAATAAAAAATAATTAAGAGGTATGGGTATAACATAACATGACTGAAGCTGTAAAACAATTTATTTTGATGCCATACACATTTATTTATTATCACCTTCAATATATACCTCTCCACTACCCCTACAACTCTCTATGTGAATCTTCCATTGTTTCAACTTCTTCAGAACAGCGGCCACTCTCATTTCCCAGCATTAACGACTCAAATCTTGTTCCTTTTAAAGCACAGTTTACATTAGAAAACCGACAGAGAATGCCTGGCTCACCATCCGACGAATAAGGTGGATTGTTTGACACTGGGATGCTGAACTTGAGTTAGAACCTTCTTGACAGACAATATGGACTGAGCTGTCGCATTGTCTTGATAGGAAAATTTGCGATACCGGTTTTTTGTCAACTTCTACAATCTCAGCAATCTCACGGATATTTAACCGACGATGAAATTACCGATCAAATCAAATTACCGATTTTTTTCAATATTGTCTTTCGTTGAAGTGGGAGAAAGATTTGGGCGTGAATCATTTTCAATATCTTCTTGGCTATTTTAAATACGCCATCTTGAAACATCTTCTTGGCCACCTTGAAACGTCCAAATTTACTGCGAAATTTCACAACAGTTTCTTGCTCATTTGCATTTTTCCAGCGAAACAAAGACCTAAATTTTATGCGAACAAAAGCCAAGGAGATACGAATTTGCTTACAGAAGCGAAAGGCACTGCATTCAAAGAGAAAACTTCACGCTAAACAACTGTCGGTCAGTGGCATTTGGCGCATGCGAATTCTTTTGTAGCAACATCAATCTCATTATTTGCTAGCCCCACCTCATATTTTTAATTTTGTGGGTTATATTAAAAATGAACGTACATCTAATTTCTTGTGTCATTCACATAATTATTAAACTTATTATTTAAGACAATCTGAAAAATATCAAAACTTCATATTGATAACAAAAACAGCTTTAGCATTTTAAATGCATGACCGACATGAGAATTATCATCTATGAATTATTTATTGAATGATTATTAATGTTATACTAAAAAGCAACAAGAGTGTCATTGGTGATATATCCTGCAATTTAGCGACTGTATCAAGTGGTTAAGACTACACCTCAGTTAGTCCTCATTTGCCAAACTTCCACAACAATCCAATGACAGGGAGCCTCGAAAGATTTAATGTGTATCAGTCCCACTTTACAGAGGGTCCTTCGTGGTAACATGACTAAAAACTGTGACTTAGCGGAAACAAATGCTGGTCACAAGCTCGTGATCATGACCACTTGAAAACCATGCCTGAAGCCACAGAAAAGGCATTTTAAATTTATGAAGATCAATGAAATAAATTGGTATACTTTTAAAGAAAATTTAAATAATTTGTCTTATTCTATGGCAAGTGCTGCAAAATTTTGTACTAATATTTGGATAAATCGTTTAGTTAATATTGTATGGTACAATTTTAAAAGGTTTTTATGTATTTCACTTGGTGTGTGTGTGTGTGTGTCAACAAATTTTCGATCGTTAATTTAACCAACTTCCCATCAGGCTAGAGCTCTGAAACTGTGGAAATCGTTCTTAGTGTTAGGGTTAGGGTCTCATTGATACAGTTTAATCAGTTTTAAGCAACTAACAATCATATATATTTATATGTATATATATATAAGCGAAGTACCACAGACTGACTCATCACGAGATCTCAAAAACTATTCAGCCGATTGGCTTGAAATTTAGCATAGTTATTCATTTTGCGATGTAGACGCTCACTAAGAACGGATTTTGCGAAATTCTTATCCAAAATGTAATTTTCATCCCATTATCTACACTTATCCGTCGGTTATGTTATTTTTGGCGACTTTATCGCCAAAAATTAAATGACCGACGCCAAGCGAAACATACTTTTTTATATGTATACCGTGTATTGTCACCAATTAAGTTCACTTGGTGAGATCTGCGTGTACAAAGTGGGAAAATACCATTTAATTTTACATTGAAGTGCTGATAGAGGATTGGCAAGATTTTGGCGAAGAGGCTCTAGATGCGAAATTTTGTAAACGTTGAAAATAGGAAACGTACATGTTTAGCGATAGAAATAAATCAGTTTGGTATCCCACGGTTGGTGAAAGTGTAATTTAGCCCCAAACCTTAGCGGGATTTTGAAAAATACTAAAATGTTGACTTCATACGGAGTAGAGCACATGCAAGACAATCTTCGTTTACTGGAGAACCTCTCTACATGCATGAACGAACTCAAGACGCTATGAAATACGTAAGTCATTTTGGACATCCCGACTTGCTCGACTTTTTTTTTTAGTATTGCAAAAATCTTATGATAGACACGATGTCATTGCGAGGATATTTCATTTGAAAGTTAAGCACATGATGAATTTTCTAACAAAAAGTTGTATCTTTTTCAACATAAGGTGTAACATGTATACGGTGGAATGAGTTTTATCCATATATATCTATATATGAGGTGACTTTTTACTATTTTTTTATTATTTTTCTGATATTTTTGAAAGTTATGGACAACCATTATTACAAACAATCAATTTCTAAAAATTTTAAATTTAGATTATCATTATCGTTTAAAAATTGAAAATTCACTTGATATTTTACGCATAGGTTCCAAAATATTACATTATCGTCTGTCCAGCGAAGCGGGCGGGTATCAGCTAGTATATATATATATATATATATATATTCCCAACTTTATTCATTAAGTAAAATTTAGACAAATGTTTCTATTGGTCCATATTTCATACTACAGCTATTTTATGTCTGTTTCTTGGTTCATTCTCTCTATATAAGAAATAAACCGATATTTACTTTTTTACAGGGATATGCAAGTAGATTTATTTAAAGTTATTCATTTATTTTCTGTGATATTTATTCATTTTAAAATTAATTTTATTTATTTATTTCAAAAAATTCACAATTACTAAATTTATTTAAAATCATCCTTTTTACATTTTTATTTAATATTATTTGCAATGGCAATAATTAAAAGTTTTACTTAATTGTGTTTCGTAGCTATTTCAAGAAATGACCAACTTAATAAAAAAGAGCTTTGCTTGATGAATATTTTCTTCTAAGGAATAAAGTAACAAGTGATGAGGTTCTAAGTAATCATGACAGATGGGTAAATTTTCTTTCACTGTATATTGTAAGTAATCGAAACTTGCACAAGTATTCCCAGCCCCCATTACTTAAGTTGGACACAAAGCAAACCATTAATTTTTATCAGAAGGCTATTCAGTCCAACTGGTGAAAGTAAGAAAAATCCTGATTAATAGCGAATGAAAGATTAACGTTTTCATGACTTTGAAAATGGAATACTTCAGAAAAGCAGGTATTAAGAACAGTTCCAAAAAGTAACTTTCAGATTTATCAAAAGTTCGTTCAATTCAGTTGAAAGTTTTAAACTCTATTTGTGCTCGATTTTTATATTCTTGATGTCAAACTATTTGCTTACAAACTCAGCAAAATGGGAACATTTACGGTAACTTTTCTTCAAAGTGTAAATTATTTTGCTGTCGAAGAACTGAAAAATATTTATCGATATTGAAATTAAATTTGTTTATTTTTATTAAATTATCATAGTATATTTCTATTCAAAAATTGGTAAAAAATATCAAAAATTAAATACATTATTCTATTTTATTCCTTTAAAGAAGTAAGTTATGTGTAGTGTTTTATTACAGGTCATTAACTTATGTTTAGGAACATTTCTTCGCTGGTATTATTATGAGAATATTTGTGAAATTTACTGCGCTTATTGCATATGCATATTGTAAACGGATTTCACTTTGCTCGTAATGGGGCATTGAATGAAAGAATGTAAAATAACAATTTTTAAATGGTATTCAGAGCTTTAGAAGAAGTTTAGATTAAACTTTTATTTATTTATTTATTTTAGTTTTTTGGAGATTTTTTGGGTTGGAAATACGTGAATGTAAATATTTCGTTATTACCTGCGACGTTAAAAATTATTATAACTGAAATGATGTCATTTCTTCACCATCATTATGGTCACTGTCGCCCAAAAGGTCAAAGTCGCTAGCTAGTAGTCATCTTTGTTTCTCTCGAATGGTCTCAAGCCCAAGCGGAATTGAATACTCGCCGTAGAACGGGGTTGGTGCACGTTAAAACTGACGAGATTCCAAGTTTACCCGATGGCGTAGTGTAACACATGGATCAATAAGTCCCGAGACTGTGCGGTCGTTTTTTTGCGATTTCCTCCTTCAAACGCACCAGCAAGTCAATATAATAATCACTGTTGATTTATTTACCTTTTTCGAGGTAGTCAATGAAAATCACGCCATGCGTATCTCAAAAAACTGACGCCATGACTTTGCCAGCTGACTGCTGCGTTTTCGGACGGCTTTCGCCAGCTGTGCGCCACTCAGATGACTGCCGCTTCGACTCTGGAGTGTAGTGATGCATCCATGTTTCATCCATGGTCACGTAACGACGCAAGAAATCTTTTTTGTTGTGAGTAAATAGCGATAAACAGCTTTCTGAATCATCGACTCGTTGCTGCTTTTGTTCCATCGAAAGCAATCGCGGCACCCACTTGGAAAAAACCTTTTTCATGCTCAATTTTTCATGAAGGATAGTAAATACACTTCCATATGATATCTGTGTCATCTCAGCAATCTCACGGAGCTTCACTTTACGATCTTTCATTATAATTTTTGTCACTTCACTCACATTTTCCGGTGTAACGGCTTAAACAGGTCTACCCGAGCGTTCCGCGTCATTTGTGTCGGTACGACCACGTTTAAACTCGGCAAACCACCGACAAATCGTTGCTTTTGATGGACAAGAGTCCGGGTAACATTTTTCAATCCATTGTTTCGCTTGCACGGTGTTTTTACCCATTAAAAACAATGTTTTATCAGAACACGAAACTCGGTTTTTTAAATTTTTTAAACAAACTACAAAACGACTTTACTCCAACCTCGATAACTCAGCTGTTTCTGGTCCGATCGACTTAAAATTTTGACACGTTTCAAGCAAAGGTTAGTACTCTAGAAAGACCTGGTTACTGGTTTACTACGAGCGCCATCTTTGGGTTAGTCTCGGAACTTATTGATCCATGTGTTAGAAATTTGAAAAGGGAGATATCCATTCAAATGTCGTCATCGTCACTTGACTAAGGTTAAGTAATCCTAGTCACATCGCCAAAGAACCTTTTACTTCTTCCAACTGTGCGTTACGAAGCAATCACTTAAATTTTAATGCATTTTGTTTATGTGTTTTGTAAATTGTGAATAAGAAGTGTCTGTTTATAGTTAAGTTCTTTTGTAAAAATACATTTACCCTTTTTCTTAAGGGAAAAAAAAATAATTATAGATTTAAATACTAGAGCGATTCCACAACAATTTATAAACATTATTCAAAAACTGAGAAAATAACGCATATTTTTTTAAATAATGCTTTCGTCAAAATATAGATTGCTCAGATTTCTCTTCATTGAACCGATAAAAGTAATACTAGATTTATGGACACTTTATGGAACAAAAACAAATTACGGATGTCATTATGCAATCAAAATAATGTACATTATTTTTATCTTTTGCAAGAAGAATAATGATGCCCACTATCCCCAAGTATTTGTATGAAATTACTATTTTTTTTTTAAATTTAGTTTTAGGAATTCGATTCAACCTGGGAATCGATTTGAAAGTGGTATTGAATGCTATTTATTCTTAATTAATTAACAGTTTAAAATTACAAAAATAAACATTTTTTAAAACAAATTAATAATCAAAATTTTTAAAAGATAATTGGATTTATTAGTTCACGATCTTTGTAAGATGAAATAAAAAATGTATATAGAATTTTTTTTTGTTAAAAGTACTCACTAAATTAAATCTAATATAAATATTAACATTCGAGATATTTAAATGACTCGAATTTACTTTCTTATCTAAAAACTCCTTAATTTTTCATATTATGCCAATTAAATTTTACTTTGAAAAAAAATCAGAGAATAATTATTATTGAGCGGTTTATTTCTTGCTACAAAATTAATAAAGACAGTAAGCTTTTATCAATTATAAAGCTTCATTTCCCCCAGTAAAAAAAATCCTAAATTAAATAAGAGGGATATTTCTTAAAAGTAATATATTACATATTCTCTATTTTTCCAAACAGTTTAGTTTTATTTCCATTAAAAAATCATTTTCTCATTTAACTTAATTATACAATCGTTTGAAATTTATTTTCTTTTGGATGTTTCACTTTGTGCTTTCGGTGTCTGGAACATAACTTTTGCATAACTATTGAATAGTTTTCACTTCTGTTTTTACTTAAAGCAATCAAAATAACTCATCCGGAGTTACAAAAGTAATGACTTCAGTCTAGACAAAAAAGAAAAACATTTCAATTAGATTTTTCCTTCATGCTATATAGATCGATTTGAACTAAAACTGTGCACGCATTACCTGCAGGAAATTTTCAAAGAACAATATAAATGCTTGAAAATATAACTTTAATGGCTTGGAGAAATATTTAAGTAATTCTAAGAAAATATATTGTGTTTTTTATTGCACGTTTTTGTTGATGGTTATTGTAAAATAACCGCGAATTTAGCATTAATATGTGTCTAAAATACCATTTTGAGGTAAAAGAACTTGCAGTTTTAGCAAATAAACATGTTTTTTTTTTTTTTTGCTATTTACACACGTCTTCGATACGACTTATGATCTTCCCCCCAGGGCTTATCCTCTCTAAGTAAATACGGATATTATCACTTTGAGTTACCCTAGCGATTTTTTTTTCAATCGCGTGGTTTACTATAAACACGGATAATGTACGGAGATATCCTAGCGATTCTTCTATATTTTCGACCTCGCTTGTCAATCCCTTTTCCCCTTATTCTTCAACATTTCTTCCGTTCTTTATACTACAGATAATCCTGGTTTGGTGCTGCATAGACAGTTTTGGCCTTTGTTTTCCAAACTTCACTCACTCATTCACTCGACTTTCAGCCTATGCTATTTATGACCCTAAAAATAAATAAAATTAAGAAAGGCAACTATATTAGTAGGGCACATTGTCTTCAATACATATAATAGAATATATATTATGCATAATTCATATTACACATAGTATTATCTCTTTAATTCGGATTACTTAGAATCGGAGCCGTTCTAAGGTATGGTTAATCTAGGCGTTGCTTAATTCCCGCACCATTGTGTCATCATTCTGCCAGAGGGCGCTGCTTGTGCACGATGAGCTCAAGAAGGGCGTTGCTTGTAAACGAAGAGCTTAGTGGCAGGCGAGAAGCCAAAATGTATTGTGGATGGCAGAGATAGCTTAATAATGTATCGCTTTTTGATTTGCTACTTTGTTTAAAATAAACTTTTTTAGTTTTTTGGAAGTTCTTATTGCACCTCTCCTACACTTGAGTCACCATTTGCAACACTGGGTTTAAATTGAATCAGATAAACAAAAAAAAAAAACCTTACAGAATATCCCATTTGTAGTGAATAATTTGAATATGAATCATGTTTAATGAAAGGGAAGATAAAATTGTTTTCCTTTCGAACAACAGAAGTGTGCGTAATACTTTACTGCATTTTTCATTTGGACAATGTAGAATTATATGTAATTTGTCACTGGTGTTAAGAGGCGTGACAAAAGTTTTGTTGATATTCCCTACCCCCGAAAAATTTTTTCCTTCAGACATTCAAAACTGCTGGATTTCAGTGAAGAAAATAGTGTTACAAAAATCTCGATCTCATATGGTTGTATGAGAGAAAACATTCCAGCACTCAGAATATTGGGAAGTAATGTTTAATTCTAAAAATTTCATGATAAAAAGAACGCAGGTAGATAAACCTGGAAAGATATTAACAGAACAATTAAGATAAACCACTTAGAAAGATCAGCAACTTACATATAAAAGAACACTTGTAATGATAATCACAGAAGTTTCACTAATGTTCAGTCAAGCAAATTAATATTCCGCTGTATGGACTATTATCTTAAGTATTAATTTGCTTTGAAAGACAGCTTGCTTCGTCACAGAGTGTTCCGGCCAAGTAGGACGTTAGGAAAAAAATTCTGTAAAAATCCATAATATTCTACTTAGTCGAAATTTCAATAATCTTTTATATGTCTCCATGCGCCAAGTTTCCTTCGAAGTCGCCAAATCTGTCACCAAGGTTAAAAAAGGGGCATTGCTTCAGTTTTTCTTAATTTTCGTAATAATTAGTAAATGATCCTTTTCTTTTTTAGAGTAACGTTGCAGAGAATCATCTTTTGAAGTTCGTATCAGTAGTTTTAAAGAAGTACTTCAATCAAACAAGTTAATGATATAAAAGAACTCTGACAATTATTTCTCATGTCAATAAAAAATCTTCCTGGAAACTTATCCGTGTTATCCGGAAATCCGATCTGAAACTATCCGACTTACCGATATTCCATTGTGCAACAATTATACAAGTATGGAATGAACATCTGTATTTTATGTATATTTTTACAGCGCATTTCAATGAGAAATAATAATGAAAAATATAAATCTATCTTACGATCATTTTAATTTGCGGATTACTTTTTTCGAACTTAACTCGGTCATATAATTCGAGATTATTATATGAGAATCTTTCTGTGCAAACAAATATCAATTCAATATTTTTGTTTTTTATTTAAATATATAATAAATTATAAATTATTTACAGTTCCTGTGTTGAGGAATAATCGAAACCCACGTAACGAGGAAAATTGTATATCGAAAAATAACCTTTATAATCCGTAGTTGCGGCCTTAAATTTCAATTTTGTCATATAACAATCAACTAGATTACTTTTTGCTGCTGTTAGTTGAGGTAAGTGAAACATTAATAGACTACATTTCTTAAATTTCTGAGGTGATCTGCTGATTCCAAAGGTGTATCATTTATGAGAAAATCATATGAAGAGCCCTAAAAAACTGAATATCAAATATGTTGTTTTATATATATGAAGACCCTTCATGTAGCCTAGTTGACTCGTGTTAAGTCGTTCAAGGCTCTACTCCCATTGGATTGGTATGAAAACCTAGAAAAGAGGTGCCATCTCAGGTGCCGTCCTCGTCGTTGAATGAGATTTATATTTGAGAGGTCCACCACCAAAGCCTTCATTTTTCTTTTAAGTGTGACTGTAATAAAATCTTCAATCTCAAAACGTGGTTTTATAAATTCTGGTATGTTTCCCTCAGAATTTACTTAATTCATATAGAGCTGATATTTTCCTCGTTAAAACATAAAATTATTTCTTATGTAGTAAACCAAATGTTTCTTTTAATACTCGCAAATTTTAAATATTGCACAATATTTGTACAAAAATTATAAAATGAATTTGAATCATAAAATATAAGAAAAGTAATTTAATTAAATTCAAGTTTTAAATTATAACCTCGATCAACGTACACAATTTTAAATTTGAAAATACCTTACAAATTTTCTAACATGTAAATGCCCTGGATTAGTTGTGAAATACAGACAAGTGCACGAAATTCAAATTTAAATATTGCTATTGGTTAACAGTTAATCATACATAATTATTATTATTTACGAGGTGTGACATTTAAATAACCGGACTCGTCTTAAAAATTAGCTTTGCTGAAAAGATTACACAAATACCTTTTAGTCTACTTCAACATAATTACTCTCTATTTCTTTCATAACAACTCTGCAAACGTGTTTTCCACTGTTTAGAGTAATGCTGCAAGTCATTAGATGTCACCTTCTTCAGTAAATCTGCCGTTTTTGCCTTCACCTCCTCTACAGACTGTAAATGCGTTCTCTTCAACGTACTCTTCACTTTTGGAAGCAGGTAGAAGTCGCATGGTGCGAGATCTGGTGAGAACGGTTGATGTTCGAGCACATTAATGCGTTTGTCTGAAAAGAACTGTTTCGAAGAGAGCGCACTGCGCGCCGGGGCATTGTCTTGGTGCATGATGTTTTGGTACCAGGTTTGCGCAACCTTTCGTCATATGCAAATCCTAAGTCAAAATTTTTCTTATAGTATCTTTGTCTATGTTCGTAATATCTGACATCATCCGAACACTGAAACACTGGTCTTTATGTACGATTTCATTAATTTTTGAAATGTTTTCATCAATTTTTGATATAACAGGTCGACCAGAACGTTCGTCTTCAACAACCTCCCAATCTTCCAAAAATTACAATGTGTCATTCAAAAATTTGACTACGTGACATGTAATTATCTCCAAACACCTCCTTTAACAATTTGAAACATTCAGTTCGAGTTTATTTTTAAAAGTTTCATGAGGAATTTTAAATGTATACAATTCTCGCAATTTTCAATCTTATACTGAGTGTGGCACTACGACACAACAACGTCTTACTGAAACAAGGATAAAAAATAAACTGTACTAGATAGAGGGACTGCACCGGAAGAATCAAGGTCAACTACATTCCATTTTACTCATCCACACCAAGCCTAATGGCTAGGGCATGCGCAATCCGGTTATTTAATTGTCACACCTCGTAAATATGGCATTCTTTACATAAACAATTATTTATATATATATATATATATATATATATATATATATATATATATAT
>BMAW01117562.1:182097-206456 GCA_019974015.1 Nephila pilipes | reverse complement strand
ATATATATATACATATATATATACATATATAATATATATATACATATATAAGATATATATATACATATAATATATATATACATATAATATATATATATACATATAATATATATATACATATATAAGATATATATATATATATATAATCTATATCTATATGTATATATATATATATATATATATATGTATTTTTTAATGTATGAAGAACTGCAGATGAAATGACGTATTCATGAAAGTGAGTATGACGCTTATTCATGAAAGTGAGATCTAGATACAGTAAAGTGTGTAGGCACTACTAAATGAGAGCATTTATAGCGCCATCTGGTTGAAAATTTATGAAGAGTTAGCGTTCCGATCTGAGAGTATCTTGTTGAATATAATTTGAATAAAGTAATTTAAAGGAAATGGTGCTCAAAGAATATGTTAAGAGAGAGGACGGTATTCATTCGAAGTATAATTTTAAGAATAAAGAATCGTATACTATTTGAAAATATTTTCCTCTTACGTTCTTCTCTATTAAAAATAATCCAGATATTTTGAACGATTGTATTAATTCTTTTTTGCACCAGAGATGGATTGTCCAACTGTATTTCTGTATTTTTATCACCACAGATAACACTGTGAATAATGATGCGCGTGCGCTAAGCCACAAAGTGTCTCTACTATTGTTCAGTGTTGCTAGGAAAGAAGGAATGAGAACAAAATGTGCTTTGCACATAATTTATCGAATTATCGATAAACAATTTGAGACTAAAATCTGCAATATATGGAGATTGTTGCAATCTTTACTTAGACTCTGAGTAAGAAATCTCATCTACGTTAGTTTCACAAGAATAGTGGAGAAACTAAATATTCTATACATTGAGAAGAATTCTATATAGGAAATAACTTATTTGAATACCGCGGAAATAAAGGAAACGACGTGTTTCGTCCATAATATGAGAGCACATGGGATCATGAGAATGTGAGTGAGTGAGTGAGTGGTTTATTGGCGAAAGAGCCAGATATGGCTATGCTGCGCCAAACAAGATTAAACTGTGGTCTAGACGTGAAGGTGAAAAAAGAAAAAGGTGGTTGACAAGAAGGAGGGTCGAAAATAGAGAAGGATCGCTGGGGTATCCCGGGAGTGGTCACCCGTGTTTACCAAAGACAGTAAACCCCATGGGAAAGAAAGATCATTAGGGTACCTCGGATTCGTGAAGCCCATACTTACCTGAAGAAGGCAAGTCCCTGAGGTCCCCTGATATAATCCCCAGGGGCAGGGTGCCCGGCTATACCCCCAGACGCTGGGTACCCATTTTAGTCACCTTTTACGACATGCATGAGCTACAGTGAGACTATTCTCTCATCCCCGGTCACCACACGGGTCTGGGATCATGAGAAAGATATCCTGATCTTTTTTTTTTTTTTAGTTCTTGACGCCGAAATGCGAGTTTTTCATGTCTCTAATGTAATTTGTTCTCCCGATCTCGAAAGAGAGATAATGATTGTATGGAGAGGCCCAATATAGTTGTAAATAACTTGTAAACTAATGTACAAAATTGGTGCATAAAAATTACAATAAATTAATAGAAAGATGCCGCTTTCCCACTCTTCTCGAACCTTTGGATTAATAGTCATTACTTTCTATACATTAGAATGATATGGGGAAAGAAAAAAAAAAACTATTATTCTAAAATTATCCCATTGGATATATGTTTGTGAATATCTCCATTTATCAAGGAAACCGTATAATTTATATGTACATTTCATAATATTCTTCAATTTCGCAAAACGTTACATTTGTAATAGCATCAATTTATAAAACATTTCGTCGTTTTTGTTTGATGTAATCAAAAATTCAAGTCGCAACTAACATTCACACATAATGTCTCTCTGACTCATCAAAAACATCCCATAATGCTATTTTGTTCCTTAAAAATACGATGCAAATATTAATACAATCCTTACAACAGACGAAATTGAAACTGGTCGCCATTTTTGTACTGAAAAACATGCCGTTTAAAAATAATAAATGAGAAAGCCAAATAACCCATTACGTTCCTGTCAAAGTTATGTGAAAATTACTAATTCTCTGATAATAGTTTGAGAGCGGCATGCCGAATGTACAATAGGTAACATTAACTGTCTCTCTTGGGTAATAGAAACACTGCGACTAAAATCATTCATCCATTTCGCAACTTACCGTTTAATTCGACAGTTCAAACAACCGAACCAAAGCGAAAGCAGGTATATATACTCCCTAAATTAACAGTTTCAATGATGGGATTCTAATTGCATCGATAACAGGAATTTCATCCAATTCCATAGATTTCAATAGGCACCGGGTCATACATAGCCCCATAATAATCCCAATACATTTTCAACAATGAAACTCTTAATTGAGTTTAATACGGAGGTATCGTAAGCTCTTAATTATTACAAAGAAAAAAACTGAGATATGTGGATAAAATTTATCTTGAATATTAATTGATATTTATGTACATTATGTTGTAAATTCGTACAGCTATTAATGTTGATTTGTTTGGTTTCCGGAGGCAGTAGATTGAACTGTCACGCAACAGTGTAAAGTTTTAAATATTACTAAAAATATTTAAAATAGAAATTTCATATTTATTTATTATTCTTAAGACATATCTGTATAGTCATCGTCTAGAGATATAAGCTTCTCCCATCCTTTCTAGACGAGTCGAAAGACGTCATTGTAGAATTCGGTAGTTTAGTTTAATTTTTTTAACGTCGCACTAGAAGCAACACGAGGGCTTTTGGCGACGGACCTCGTAATTTTGAACCACGGTCAGGTGACGAGGAAGACACCTGAGCTGGCACTCCCCTCTCCTAACATCCACACCACACCAACGGAAGGACTTTGGGCCCCGAACAGATTTAACGTGCATCAGCCCCAGCAACACGGCGGGTCTTTGGCGGCCAAGGATCGAACCCGCAACAGAACAAAAACCGCCGGTCGCGAGTCCACGACCTTATCCACTAGGCTACTGCGGCCCACGCCAACGGGAGAACTTTGGGCCCCGAACAGATTTAACGTGCATCAGCCCCGGCTACACGGCGGGTCTTTGGCGGTCAAGGATCAAACCCGTGACTGACCGAAAACCGCCGGCCGCTAATCCACGACCTTGACCACTAGGCTACCGCGGCCCTGTAGAATTCGGTAGATTGAACTCTATCTTCTCCCTACTGTGTGTTACTTCAATCTAAGGCTTCTTGAAACCAAACAAATCAACATGGACAGCTATAATTTACAGCATTATGTACATCCGAATCGATTAATATGCAGAATAATTTTTATCCCGATATATCGTTTATTTCTTTGTAACGATTAATACTTTGCGATACCCCCGCATCCCAAATATATTTGTTGCTTACGATGATTTTTAATCACTGTTATCCAAAACATTTCTTTAAACATGCAGTGTTTTAAAGATATTCTTCGAAAACTATAGAGTAGCAAAATAAAATGTATAAGTTATTCTTCGTATTGTAACAAACATTTGTCACAATTCTTGATTCACATTCAAGTAAAATAATATTGTAATGGGTTCTCTCATGGTTGTTTTCCTTTAGCTAAACCTTACGGTTATATTTTATTCCACATTTGAATTGAGAATCTCGCCTTATGAAATAACCATGGGTTGTTTAAATTAGCATTATTTTGTTCAATTTGTAATGATCAGGAAATTATCAGATAATGTGTTTATATATAATAGAGAGATTAAAGATCATAAAGTATATTTGTTGAGGACAAATATACTTCGGTCAGATAATATTCTAGTCATGATATTCTAAGAGTATATACCCGATTTGGATCCAATTTCCAAAAATTGATAGGATTAGAATCCATTTTTTTTTTTAAAACTCTACTATGCGTAGTTATTAAAATAAGTTGAATACTGAAATATAATATTTGGTTAGAACCACTAGGAAGCAAACGGTCCACTTTAGCAATATAGTTTGATAATACTTATTCTAAAGCTAGAATAAAGCAAAGATTAGCTTCATCGACATTCAATAAATGACGTGAATTTTAATATTAATAACAACACCAGTACTTAACAATAGAATTCTTTTAAAGAGTCAAAAGATATTACTTTCCATTTTTTTTAAAAACATTTTTAACTATTTTATTACGAAGAAGAAACAAAAACATTAAATGTGAAACTTAGAAACACACTTTAAATTGAATATTTCGCTTGATTAGAATAGCAGTGTAAATATGATTTTAAAAAAACAATTTTCATCCAAAGATTCAATGTCTGTTTTGCCTTGAGGTTTCAAAAAATCTCTTTCAAGAAACAGGAAAAAAGTTATTTTTGATCACACTGATATCTTAAAATGTATATCACTACATTCATCCACATTAAAATCGATTAATCACATAAATTAAAACTATTGTAATTTAGTCATTAAAGTGTCATCTAATTTTTAAATATGCATTTAAAACAATCCTTATAAATTAAAAGGAAGAGTGAATACTTAAAAATAATCGACAAAATGGCACTTATTTCGGTTAAATAAATTGATATATATCGATTCGTATTAGATTACAAGTTGGTTAGCTCGCGACATTTACGATGAAAAATATTCAGCCCGCACCAACTGCAAAAGTAAAAATTCCCCGAGCGGAACAGAGTATCGAAAAATAAAATACCATTAGAAGAGAAAGTTTTGTCTCTACTTCTCCTTTCTGCCTCTATGTGTGTATTTTCTTGTTTTCCACTAATCGACGCCATTTTTTCCAAAAACGCGGCGACAATACAGGTAAAAATAAAAAGAAGAGAATTCTTTTTGCAACTTCAATTGGGGAATACATTTGGCGGAAACTATCCCTAAGGATGCTGAAAAATGGACTACACTTACTAACTATCCACGCAGGAATGCTAAGAACAGCAAGAAAAAAAAAACTAAGAAAATCATGAAATCGGTACTCTCACTAAACGATTTCCTACCACTTTTTTTTTATCTATCTTTTTTTATTGGTTCTCTTGGAATTCGAGAACTAATCGAGAATCTCCATTGACCATCAAAGAATATGGGAGGAAAAAAGTAACAGACGAAGCTAGAAATGTTGCACCTGAATTAGATCACTTTTTTATAACTTCCTCATAACAAGCATAAAAAAAAATTTAAGTCAATTCCTACTTGGTCAACAAAGAAAAATTTTACTATAGCTGCTTGTTATTAAATTATTACAATTAATATAAATATGTATATACATATGACAGAATCACAATATTAAGTGGCAAAATAAATTCCTCCTATAAATTAAATGATTGAAATGCAGTTTAGCCCAACCACCCTTGGCGACAGGAATTACTTAGCGGTAATTTGCCAAATGTGGCTACCCTGGTCGGCATCGTGGACTTAACGTTCAGCCAAAGAATATACAATAAAAAACAATAATCGCCAAGTTTGGCAATTTTTGAAATCGCGCCAAGTGGTTGGGCTAAACTGACTTTCCACCAATTAAATTTAATTGATAATTGAAAAAACTGTATTAACATCAAGTGTCATCCACTACAAGTTTAAAAAATGTATTTGAATGTGAGTGGATGAATAAAAAGTATTTTATTAACGATTAAAAATTTGTACAAGATATATATAAGGAGAGTGTGAACTAATAGTAGGAATTTAATTATAGTCTTTTGTAAGAAAATAAGCCTAAATAGGAAAAGGAGAATGCGTATAATCGAAGTTAATACTTCTTTTCTGACCGGTTACTATTTTTGATTGAAGAAAAATCCTTTCAAACGTAGTATAAATAATCAATTGTTATTCTGTTACTAAAAATTTAACAGTGATAAATATTGTAAAAGTGTCTTTAACTTTTAATTGTAACGAAACAATTTGATGCATTGGAAACCTTTTATGAATAATGCGCGTGTATTAACGTTTTTGAAATAGGTAACTAAACATACGGTTTCATAATGCTTTTACAAAAAAAAATTAAAATAAGTTTTAGTGGTCTTTTCCCTTTTGAAGAACATATTAAAAACATTTGTTCCGAATACAAACTCTACATTTCATTCGAAAAGAATCAAATATATCGCCAGAAAATCCAATGAAAAAAATGCAAAATTTAAGAGATTTTGAAACTAAGAATTAAATTATCGTTTTACACAAAAAATACTTTTGTTATTTGTATATGTAAATAATTTATGTAATAAAATATATAAGTTTAGAAAACCGCTTTTCAATTAATAATACACAATAAATATCCTCTAAAGTGAGTGACGGTGAAGATTAAAAGAGCAAGCGCCAGATCTGGCCATCCTGCGCCAAACAAAGTATAGCTGTGACTAGACGTTTGAATGAGTGAGTGATAGTATTTGTAATGGCACAAAAGCTAGATGCGTCAAATAAAGTGAGTAAGTATAAAAGCTAGTGAGTGTAAAGTTATGATCTAGACGTGCGAAAAAAATTGAAAAAAAGATAAAAATTTGATTGGCAAGAAAGAGGGTCGAAAATATAGAAGGATCGCTAGGGTATCAAAGGGAACGTCTCTCGTGTTTACCAAAGACAGTAAACCCCATAGGAAAGAATAGATCACTTGGGTGCTTCGGGGTCATGATGAACGCACCTACCTAAAGAAGGTAAGTTTCAGAGCTTCCCCGAACTGGAGGATTTGTCCCCTGATATAATACCTAAGGGCAGGGTGCCCGGCAATACCCCAGATACAAGGTATCAATTTTAGTTACCCTTTACGACATGCATGAGTCACACTGTGATCATGATACACACTGTGGGACTATTCTTCCGCAACCAGTCACTACACAGGTGAAATATCCGCTAATCAAATCTGGATTAAACCGGCTCTTCAATTACGGAAATTGACTTTTCAACACACTTTGTGAATTGTTTTCAACTTGGTTTGTGTTAAATGCTCTATTTAGTTAAGCAACGTAACGTATCAATCGTATATTATTGATGGATATTATCACTGTCTTTTACGTACACAGTACAGTGATACTTTAGAATTCCAACTCAATCTATTGCTAAGCCTCAATCTGCTCAAGTTCTAATACAACTTTTACAAACTGGACAGAAAAATTTGAAACCAAAAAAATTATTACATCAGTAAATCCATCGAATTGTAACATAAATAGAATAGAAGAAGGAACGCTTCGCTTCAATTCTACCTTCATTTAATTTACCTGATCCCGTTTCATATTGGTAAGGAAGAAATTGTAATTTAAAGAATTAAACTCTACAGAAGCACCAGACGTTAGTGAAGAGAAAACTGCGAATATACCAACACCACTACTAACTGACAAAAATAATTTTTAAGCATCACACTCCAATGTAATAAAGAAAAGTATACGCAGAGAAAATGAGGTTAATGTATACGGGAATGCGTGTACTTGGTATAGAGATATTTCTAAAAGGAAATTCGACTAATTCAAAAGAAAATTCTAGTATTCTCGAACTCCATAACTCCAAGAAAAGGTGATACTGAACATCAATACAATGATAAGGTTTGGGAAAAAAGCCCAAACCCTCTTGAGAAAATAAATGCACATTATTACAACCCTGTATTCATAAATATTTGCATTTTTTGAGCATGAAAGCACATAAAAATCGACCACGAGATAGATCAGAATCTATTATAATACCAAATTTCTCTTAATTTTTTTACTCGTTTGGCAGTATCTTCTTTTGGCCTATAAAATATTGCATAAAGTGAACAATATTAAGAATAACAACAACAACAAAAGTTTCTGCTTTCTAGTCTTACAAGAGAACCTCTTTAACTCAACAAAAGAGATCGTAAATCATCGATATCGGTTTATTCTTTGGCATATAAAGTCCTTTCTAATATCATTCACAGATAAATAATACATAAGTAAAAAAATGCGGAACAAGATCTAGCTTTTTTTGTCACTCTTGGAACACACACAAACTGCCTTATTGTATGGTGAGCAAATATACACATATAGACGTCTTGCATATGTATATTAGGTTACACAGTGGATGTTCGCTCAAAAGAAAAAAAAAGTCAAATAAAATCTTTTCTTATACTGTATCAATTTGAATTTTTCTAGTAGGTCTTCAGGCAAGGATAAAGTAAACATTCTCTAACAGCAGTAGGAAGGATCAGAATAGGAAAGAATGGGTATTTTATGGATGAAAAAAAGTGCATGAGCGCTGTCAACATCCTCAACCATAAACTCAATGGAAGATCCGGATTGAGCTATTTGTGGAAGAGAACAAATCATAAACAAATTCAGTGTTTATTCCTTCATATTCACTACCCTCTTTTGATAAAACTATCTACATGGCGATGCTTTTTTTTTATATTAGTTGTTTATTCTTTTCCCCCCTAGAATGACGCAAAGGAATAGCCGAGAAGTAACATAACGTTCGTAATGTCGTATTTGTGTAGATTTTATTCTATCTTATGTTAAAAGAATAGTGTCTCTTTGTACTTGAACAATATGGATATGGGCTCAATCTATTAATATATCTGTTTCAGAATTTTTTATAAGGAAATGTTGTAGTATAATTGATTACAGAAAAAAAAAACTTGATTTCAAATAAAAACAATTTTAAAATCTAATTTTAAAGAATAGGGTGTGATATAAGATCAATAAATCACATCACACACGTTAATCCATATTTCTTTAAATCATACGTCACTCAATCCGGATAACCACTTAAAAAAATTTACAATTAATTAATGGAAGTAAAAAATAAAAAAAAATACGAGTTAGGCGTGCAAAACTATGCAGTTTTGTAAATGACAACATGGGGACAACTTCCATTTATCCGAAAACCTGAAGCATGTGAAAGTTAAATGTCTGGCTCGACACCTGTCTCCATCGTAATTTTAAACCATGGTCAAATGGCAAGAGCTACAGCTGATCTGACACCTCATTTTCCACACATCCTCACTACGTTAATATGAGGACTTTGAGACCCGGCTGATTTAACGTGCAACCGTCATTCTCCGAGAAAGGTCTTTAGTGATACCAGGATTCTAACCAATGGCTCGACTAAAACATCACTGGCCTTGTACATAATTATATATATTGCGTACAAGGCCAGTTGCAGCAAAGTGATCACATCGGTCAGTGATGTTTTAGGTCGAGCCATTGGTTAGAATCATGGTAATACTAAAGACCTTCTGAGAAGGATTCACAATGTTACCCAATTTAAGTCCTCACACAGATGTAGTGTAGATGCGGAAAAATAGGTGTCAGATCAGCTGCACATTATATATATATAGAGATATATATATATATTATGTACAAGGCCAGTTGTACCTTAAAAATTATATTATATGTATATAAAACACTGTATCTTTATTACAAGCACGGAGGAAGTGAAAATACAACACTAACGTTATTGTAAAGATTTCTGTTTGACATTATATACAACAGGAATTACATTGAAATAGGATACAGAATGATTTTGAAAGAAAAATGAGTAAAGTTGGCAAACTAATGAAATAAATATATATTGTAGTAAAAACTGTAAAATTTTAAAAATCAATTTCTGCAAAAGTCAGAATCGGTTGTCTGAATATGAAATAATTTCGACTGCAATGTGTAAACAGAAATATAAAGAGAAAAAACATATTTTTCAGAGATATCAAGATGTGAAAATATTATTTTGTTGATTTTAAACACATTGTACTCAGTGAAATCTATATATACTTGAGTTTTCAACAGAAATTTCTAAGGTAAAAATAATTACATTTCATTGACATTTGTTCATTTCTTTTTATTTAAGTTTAATCATAGTGTTTTCGTACCATATGTGTGGAATGAACAAAAAAAAATGAATAGTGTATAAAACAATTTCTAGTTTTTTGCATTGAATATTTTATGATTATACTATGGTGTTATATGACTACAAGAATTTTTTTTTTTATAAAATAAAGATATTTCTCACATATTTCATATCGAGTTTATTTTCATATCCATGTTTCGTTCCCTTTCAACTTCTATGTTTTATATAATAAAAAGAGCTTGTGACATTGGGCTATTCGCGGTTTCTCTTCACTAACCTTGGGGACTTTTAATTGAGATTGATTGCTTTTGCTAAACCTTTGCCCAACCAAAAATGAAATGTGAATATGTAAAATAATTATGTAAAGCAGTTAGAAATGAAGTGAAGTGGATGAGTTAGGAAATATATAAACTCCGACTGAAAGGAAAGAGAGAGGCTGAAGGAGTGGAGAAGCTGAATGAGAAAGGCTGAAGGAGTAGAGAGGTTGAAAGAGAGAGGCTGTAGGAGAAGTGAAGCTGAAGCTATAGATAAGCTGATTGAATTAAAGGGTTAGATTAAAGATTACTATAAGACGTTACTTTGCTGTTGTTCTCACAGTTGATCCAGAGTCTGTGTTGCAGTCGAGGAAGGATTAGTGGTAATAGTCTGTTAGATTACTATTGGTGGGTTAATTTGAGGCCAATAGAAATATTACCCGGGAGAGCATAGGGAGTTGTTGTCATAGTAAATATATGTTAATAAATTATTTAAAAATTGTTCTAGTGTCTCTTTAATAATTGTGTCGTAGTGTTTAATAATTGAATCTAGTGATGGCACAAGATGAAGCCCGGGTCGGGTGGGCGTCACAAACTTTCAAAAGAAAGTTCAAAAAGAAGTAATAACATCAAGAACGGTTAATAATAACGGTGATGATTATAAAATCGAAGCGAACATACAATTTTTTTTTTTTTGTTAGTCGAAGAATTTTCTTGCAAATTTCGATGGAAATAAATTGAGACATTATTAACAAAAACACCTTCATTACAATGAATAATATTATTTTATTTTAATTTCCATACCAAAAACATTATATTCGGAAATGAATAGAAAAATTTAAATTTACTTAAATTCAGTGTTTTTCACGGATATACATAAAAAAAAAAGTTTCCCATTTGACAAAGCATAATCAAAATATAAGCTTTAAAATGGAGCCATTAATTTTAATGAAGGCATCAGGTTACACACATGATTGTTTTTACCAGAACTTAATTTAAATATACAGAGTCTACAATGCTATGAAAGGAAAAACAACAAAGAATGCGATGTTATTTATTCATTACGAAGTAAAAACATTTTGAAGAGAAAAAACGCAAGATTTTACATGAAACGACGTTTTAATAATCCAGGACAGGAGAAAAAAAAAAAACTCCGACTTTATAATGCAGAAATCACTGGATTCTTATTCAAAACACATACTATCCTTAATTATGTTGGTATAAAAACCCAATTTTTAATTTAAGAGAAATTTCGAAAAGAATTAAATAGTCTTCTTTGAAAGATATAATTAACTTTTTGTCAGACTCTGTTCTTATGAAAATACTTTAATCACTTAATTAAAATCACATGTCATAGCAACGTAAGCCTGCCTCGTTTTTTAAAGAAAAAGTAAGGCAACCCAAAATATTGAAAAACAAACAAAAAAGAAGTGTGTTTCCTTACTTTAATTTTTAATAAGTGGGTTTTTGCATTCACATTTAAATTAGTAATCTTGTTCTTGAAGTATTATGGTTTAGATAATACCTAGAGTGGAAAGTTTATGTAAAATAACAACGTAAAATAATTCGGTTTTTTTTTTAATAATAAAATGAACGCTAAAACAAAATTGAAAAAAAAAAAGCATGTTTTGTTGTGGAAGTATTTATAATATGATTATTTCTTAACATGTTGACTCAAAGTGTTTTTAAATCGATATGCACTGACATTTTAAATAAAACGCTGTTCTATTTCGTGGCAAATATTTCTTAAATAAAATTCAATACATATTTTTTAAGAAAAGCTAAACGCGAATAAATTTATTAATTATCATCACACTTAAATGACAAAAAAATATATATGTTGGCCGAGAACCACGTCATTCTGAACTATTGTCTAAAGTCGGGATGGGTAGAAAATTTAAGAGTTACAAATTAATTTTTTGATATTGATATATTGTTTCATTTTTTTTTTCTGTCGTATTCTTCCATTTATACTGAATGGAATAAATAATAGACGAACTTTTCAATTAATTATTCCTCATAATTTATTGTTATTCGTATCCATTAATAGTCCCATAGTTAAATTTAAAAGAAATATTAATCTATACAAATTAAGAACCTAGTATATGGTACACAGTTTTAATCTGTATTATCTATCATAATTTAGTAACTAATTCTACGAACATTAGAGTATAAATTCACAAACATTTTGCATACAAAAAAGTTCATAAAAGTATTACAATTACAGAATCAATTATTATTTTTTTATATTTGAAAATTGATATAGTTCACAATACATAAATTTATTATTTTTACTTGCTATTTTGGTAGAATTTCTTTATATTTTTGTATCCGACGCTAATAGAAATGGAAATACAAAATAAAATTCCTCACACGCATCTGAAAAAAAAAAAAAAAAAAAAAAAAAGACTTTTGAAAAGAAAACAGTTGAAACGATTTACATAACAGAGTTACTCGAGTTTTTCTTCTAAGACATTTTGCTGTCAGTTAACGAAATATGAAAAATATAAATGAAGCTACTTTACGCTTAACAAAAATAGTGTTCTTTACATTACATAGATGGCAGCACATGAACCTATGGGTTCAGAAGAAATTATTTTAAAATTGCTGTAATTACACATTAACGAATTATTTTAAGGAGCCCTACACAAATACGGAAATTCAAACTGATACACTTAATTGAAAAAAAAAAAAAAAACGTTTCGTAAAATATTTTTACGAGGTCCTGTCTATTGCTCTAAAGTAATACATTAGCATTTACATATTTAATTTTCAAGAGTCGAAAAAACTTAATATTTCATATATTATGTATAAAGAAAAGAAAATGTTTTTATTTACAAGCCGCAAAATAGTTCATCATGATTTCATACAGCTTGTAACATATCTTCAAACCTGATAAATATATCTCTTTTGATAGCATAAGTATTTCGGTTAACACAAATATATTTAGAAGTTTGATGTTTTTTTTTTAAAAAAAAATATATAATTATTAATAATTGTTTTCATTGCTCGTATTGAAGCACAAAAGGCATGGTGCTCGGAAATTCCATACCCATTGAACAAAAATTTACTTAAAAATGCTAAATTTAAGCGGTTCTGTATAAAAGTTAACTAAACTGGTCAGAATGCCAGTTTATTCGGAAATGAAATAAATTTTCCAAAATTTTAAGCATCACGAAATAGTTGTATGATAATGCATATAACAAGAAGCTATTTTTTTAAACAACTAAAACATTTTGAATCAAATTCTGTGCACAAATATACGGCAATGATTCAACAATTAACTAACAGGCTCTCAACTTTATCACAAGAACCTAATTTTACAGAATAATTAAAATTTAAATTAATAGATATATATATCACTCGTATATATAATTTGTTACTTATGTGCAATTAAACACCAATGCTTTAATCAAAAGGAAGTTTGATTATTTGGTTTTATTAATGTCGCACTAGAAACAACATGAAGGCTATTGGCAAGGGACCTCGTAATTTTGATTCTCGATCAAGTGACGAAGACAACACCATATCTGGTACACTCCTCTCTTAACTTCCACACCAACGGGAGGACTTTGAGCCTCGATAGATTTAACGTGCGTCAGACCCGGCTACACGACATGACTTTAGCGGCCTCATGGCTCGAACCTTCGACCCGACGAAAACCGCCGGCCGCAAGTTCGCTAACATGACCACTAGGCTAAAGCAATTTAGGAAGTCATTTCAATAATAATAAAAAAAAAATGTAAGAAATTGCTAATGTTCAGTTGAGTACAAAAATTTACACCAATTTGTACGCAATGGAAAATGAATGAAAATAAATATGCAATACAAATTTATATATACGAGGGTGGATTGATAAGTTTCCGGCCTGACCAAGATACTAGGCCTACCTTGAGGTGGCGTTCCTCTTCTACCATCCTTGGTCTTGTATAGTTTCAGTCGATCGCCATGTTAGTTTAGGTTTGAGCACGCTGAATGAGCCTTACCTGTGTTTTTCGTAAAAATGCGACTGGAAATTCTTTGGCATCAAATGCTGGCCCAGAGTTAGCGCCGAAGGAAATTAAGAGATGGACTCAACACTGGGACATCCTCCCATGTCCAACCGTTAAGCAGTGGGTTTTAATTTAAAAAGGTCGTGTGAGCTCAGTAGGCACTCAGGACGCCCGTGAGGTCACAACTCAGATGTGATCGAAAAATCAAATAGTGCTGAAAGACCCGCAGATTAAAGGAGTGCATTGAATAGCTGAGACCTGTAAGATGTCACTGGTGATGCTTACCATATTTTTGTTCTTGTATGAAGAGCTCTGTGTGCAAGATGGGTGCCGCGTTTGTAGTCGACCAAGTGATTGAAAGAACATTTCTACCATATTTGGCGTTGTATAAGCGTAATCCAAAAATTTTGAGTCGATTCGTAACCGTTGATACTTGGATCCACCACTACACTCCTGAAGCAAAGACAGTCTAAACAGTGGATTGGACCAGAACAGCCTTCAAAGAAGGCAAAACAATTTTCGTAGAACAAAGTTATGGCTATTTTTGAGATGCAAAATTATTATACATTGATTACCTTAAAAGGGTAAACTATCACTGGTCAATACTACGCAGACTTATTACAACGTTTGGAGAAGGCAATAAACATGACCTCCATCTGGCAGAAGAAAAATCTTGTCATCACGATAACGCACCAGCGCACGTCAATCGTGCGATATGGCTAATCTGATGAAGTTTAAGATTGATGCCTCCTACTCTTTTAGACCCTAGCCCAGGTATTATCTGTTTCTAACCTCCAAAAATGAGGCTTGGCGGGGAGATTTGCAGTTATGAAGTAATCAGAAGCTACATAAAATGGGTGGCTGAGGAGCTTAGATCAGTGATGGCATTACTAGACTAGACACCATACCTTGAAATGTATCCTTGGAGATTATGTTGAAATAAAAATTCTTAAAACGTTGTTTTTCTTGATCTGACCGGAAAACTTATCAATCCTCATCTATATACTTCTATATGAAAACAGTTTTGTACCCCATTAACATACAATAATTGTACAAGAACAAAAACAAGAAGAAAAATATCTATTCGAAAAACTTTGATTTCACAATGTAGTAATGAGTGAAACTACATCTGTTACAGAGAACATCATTCTCTACCTTTTTCAGTCGCTTTTCCCCTTCTTTTACCAATTCAGACCTGGGATAACATTGACACTTCCCAGAGTTCTTTTCCTGAGGACATCGAGGCAGTGCAGGGATTAGAAAGCATGATAAAATCGATGAGTTCTCTTTCCATGACAAATAAGACCATGCTTCACCATAGATAGATGTCATTGTGGGCATGGCGCAGCCTGGAATAGCATGGTTATATTATTTGGAAGATATTTCGATAGAATTATTTGCATTCAGTGCAGCACCAGTAGAATCTTGGTATTCAGATTTTTCCCCACCTGATGTTCAGAATAGGATGTTTTGAACAGTTTTATTTAGATAAGAGGAACGTACCATCAGATGGATGGCACCTTGACTGTCTATAACTAATAGAAATCACATTTATAACATCAGTAATTTATATTCAAATAAATATTCTGTGCCTTATTTCATTGTAAATGAACGTACTCAAATTTAAAATATGGTTGTAACCTGCATTTCTGAAATGTATTTTCATTAAAGGCGGTTTCCGATAAATGTATATGTATCTAACACATAAATTATATTTTATTGGGTACTTTTTGTTGGCTTTCCAGTTGAGACGCCTAATCGCCCAGGAAAAATAGGGTCCTGCTCTTTAAGTCTTGAACTCCAGCATGACTAGCCTGAGACAAAATTATGTGTTTGCCGTTCTGTAAGCTCTCGTTAAATATTTTAAAATTGATTATTATCGTTAAATTTGCCATCTTGTATTTGTCCTGTATAGGTTTATCTTTGAAATTACAGTAATTCATGTGAGTTTTGTAATTTTATTTTAGAATATTTTGTGTTTTCCTAGCTGATCTTCTAGAGTAGCCGCAGGGGTTATTGAGATTATTGGTGAAAGCGAACCCAGGCGCAATGGATGATCACAAGGGGCGCTTCAGTCAGTTTGTGTGAGACTACGACCTTTTAGGGGTTTTACAGAGTTCCCAAGTTTCATTCATGTCGAGACTCTCACATGGTAGCACTATGGAAGCTATCACCCACCTCATGAGATTATTCAGCTGTGTAAATAGGTTCATCATTGAAACTGGCGTAAGTGGTGGTAGCTGCGTCATTATGTTATTCCTCCCTTTCCCTGGCGGAGCAGATTCATCTGTGCATCTCTGTTTATCAGCCCCGGCATGAACGTAGATGTTGTAAAGTTCGAGTTAGATGGCGCATCATCTGAGGAAAAACCGGGGCAGTATCCAAAGGCTGAGCATGCCCGAGTTATCGGAGATCTTGACTTTAGGCCTACCTGCTCAGATTCAGTTCAGGGTGGTGAACTTTCGTCTGGGTAACTGATCAGGTCAATTCAAATATTCATATTCTCTGAAGTCATTAAATGAATACCGAGTTCGCTTAGAAATGGGGATCCAAAGTCAGAGGGTTGTAGCCTCTTGGTTTGATACTAGTTAGTAATAAGGCTAGAAACGGGTACCACCTGTTGGAACTTATGAATCAGGGCAGTTAACTTATTTACACTGCCATATTATTGTTCTATTAAACATATTTAAATGCTTAATGGAAAGACAGATGTAAAACACATAGTTAAATAATGTTTCAATCAAATTGATTTCATTGTATACTATACTATTAATAATAATTTTCAGAAGCTACAGAAGCTATATGTTAATTGTTATAGTTAACAAATTATCATTAAGTACATGTCACAATAATTCATATTATGTATGCAGTAAAAGCAATGATTTTAAAATTACTCTGAAATATCATTTTTAGAGCGAAAGATGCGGTATCAATAATGTATACGCGTTATGCAGCCACAACTTTGAAAGCTATGCAGCCATGGAGAGCAAATAGTCATGTAAAGAGTAGATGGCAATGGTGAGTGTAGATCTGTTCTGTTCATTACAAAGTCCATAGAGTAAAAGTGCTCAGCCATCTTCAATCTACCAAAGGTTGGAGAAGTCTTTCGTTGGTGTGGTGCGGATTGTGATGGTTTATTAACATCACTGAAATGCCCTATGGGTGAAAATATTTCAGGATATTTTATAACAATTGGAATAGCCCAAGCGAATAGTAAAATGCTATTTTTAAAAATCGGAGAAGAGCTGCATAGCTTCATTATTTTGTCCTTTGGATGCATAATTAGGCTATGGTCATATTGCAGCTCTGTTAAACGGTCGATAATGTTTATAAGTCGAGACTTAATATAAATTGGTTGTATTCATTTTTGATTATTTTAAGTGAAGTCGCACTTAGAAACATCAGAGTGCTGACGATGGATATGATTTTAAACCACACGCGAGGATTAATAGCAAAGAACAAAGAGCTTATTCGTTCCTCACTCTCTAAATGCACCACACCATCTCATGATGAGGTTTGGAACTCTGATTTAACATACGTAGCCACTCTACGCGTGAAGTTTTAGTATAAGAGTTCGAATCAAGACTCGACGGAAACCACGTCAGACTGTGCTGACCCTGCCCACTCGATTACAACGGCCGCCTTGGTTATAGCAAACGCACCATTTTGCATATATTGTCTCTTACTATAACTAAGACTGCTTTTGTTGTTATTTCTCAGGTTCAGTATGAAATTTTGTTGATGGTTAGCTTCAAATCTACCAGCCTCTTGATTAAATTGATTGTGTCCCAATCCTGTAATTTTAACATACTCAAATCTTTATGTGATCTATTTACAGATATGCTAAAGTCATCTGAGGCATAAAAAGAGCTAATTGGATGCTTCCATAGGCAATTTTAAAATGTTTTACTTTACTTTATTATTCATTGTTCAATTATGTTTTCTAGTGGGTAAAATAATTTCAAAATATTTTAAAATTCGAAGGATCTTCTTCTGCAGAAGCATTATTTTGCTGAGTTCACTTTGCATTGAAATACATGAAATAGATTGTGGTATGTGCTAGAGGCCCAGGATTTCGTTCTCTGAAAATAATAATACATTCTCAGAAAATAATACATTCTCAATCAAAATGACCTTGGGATATTGAAAGTACAATTAAGTTTTAGTCAGAGATAATAAAGAACAGATAATGGATGCATAAACTACTCATTTAATGACAATCTATATTTTTGCTTATAATTCCATATTTATTTCCTTATACTTGTGTAATAGATTCAATTTTGCATTAGTAAAGGGTATATATTTATAATTTAATTTTGAATTTTAATACAGATATAGTGAAACGTGGAGGTGGATGAAGATGTAAAACCATGTGCTTTGAATAGTGTGACATTTGTATGCTTTTTCTTCTTCGTTTTAAAAATTATTGTTTTCAATTTATTCGATAATATAGCGTTAAACAAGAGATACAAATAACAAATAGTCTTCTCACTTTCTTGGCGTCCCATCAATAAATTACAGTTAGCACCATGTGATGCGGTATTCAAACACAGATAATCTCATCTGATTATGCTAGCTCAAATATAATTCCTTTAAAAATCAGATTACAGAAGCATCCTCCGCAAGACTTCGTTCGATCCACTCCGCTGCTTTCCAGCCATCTGCCTGGCCTTTACTTGTGAACCAGTTCTGCTCTGCCCATGCAATGTAAACATACTACCTTCTCGTGGCTGGGCAGTAATCAGGAGGGGACGAGGAGGTCAGTGGGATGCAGTTTCTTGGATCGCCATGAGTCACTATCTTCAGCCTCGAGGTCTGCTTTGGTATTTGAAGAGAGTGGAATGAAGGTACCTAAAGCATCTTCTGTTATTGGGTTCGTAGTTACATAAGCATGTGCACGTTGTAGATCACCTAAGAAGTGTCTGGGTGATGACTCTAATTTTAATGACAGTAAATTCAAGTTCTATCAAAATTTCAAGTAAAATTCCAGTTCAAACAGAATACAAACGTTTTCCTGTATAGAACCAACGTTTATGAGTTGTAGGTAAAGTCTCAATGGCAGCTTTTCTTCAACAACTGGAAAGTCTTAGGTGCAAATGGGGTATAATAGGTTCCTTTCTGCCGGACATATGTTTGCTTGATGTGAAGAAAATGCATTATTTATTCATTAATATTTTCCATTACAATAAAATTTAAAATATTTATCATTTTGTCCGTTGTTAGATTGTAGCGTTATAAAAGTCACATCTGGACCGGAAAAATTCTTGTCTTTAGTGCAGGAACTCAAGTATTTGGTTAAATCTGCTTCCTCGTAGAATTTTTCTCTTTCTGGTAATATTTTAATGAGGCTGAAACAGGTCATAATCAGTGCTAGGTCAGGAGAACATGTGATGTGTAAAATTTCGCAGCTAATTTCTAATTTATTGAGTTGCCAAAGCACGAGGTGTGGCCTGCATTTCCACTTATTCTAGGCTCATGCTTGATTTTACTGGGAGGAGGTATAGTGTCATGCAATATGACCTTTCTAATTTTGATGTTTCATAAGTGGTAACCCTTTTATCACTAGTTATTATTGGTTCTAGAAGGAGGTTCAGGAACGCCAGAGCAACGGTGGCATGTATGTGTCAGCTCCTTTAAGCAAATTTTCATGAGGGAATTCATCAGCACTTATAGATTATCTTGTACTTTAAATTATAATAAATAAATTTATTAAAAAGCATGAAAATGTCTGTTATTTTTGGACTACAAAGGAGACAGAACTTTCTGTTGGCACCTAATACATTTCAAATAAAATCGTGCGTTATCGAGAGAACCATCAGCACATAATGAAGAATCAGCGCGTAGCGCATTATGGCGATAATAATGGGATTTTTACTGACAAACAAGGTCTCTAGAATGTGTCGTCGTTCACTTTATTTACAAGTGACTGTAAGATTAAACAACAGCGAACCATAGGCAAAAGCATGTGGTAGTGCTGCGTTTAGTGGATTATACACAAAGCAGAAAATATGAGATATACTGAATAATAATAACTGCATGAAGGCACTAACTATTTTGACGAGTATGAAAACAAATATGTGCAAACATTTTAAAGTGAAAAGAATCAAACTAAGCAGAACCATGAAGCATATTCCTCGAAATTGATGCCATTTCATTTCGAAATATCAATGAGACTGTGTTCAGTATAAGTGATCAGTTTAAAACCAACGTTTTTATATGGTGTGGTATTAAAAATTACTGGGTGTAAGTTAAAGCACGAATTATATCCTTAAATCTTGGTATTGTTCGAAGGCAAGTAGAACGAACATCTTCAGGGTTGGTCTAACCCGGTAGAAGTTGATTCTAAATTAACGGTATTGGTGGCTTACCGTGAACTTGCAGGCCACACACCGGTGACCATAAAACGTTAAAACCGCTAAAATTAATTAATTCATCATTGAGGTAAATGGATGCAGTTTAATAACCAATAGCTATATGGTATCACCTTTTACCCAAATGTCTCTTAAAACACCGGGCCTGTTTACGGACTTGCGTTCAATAAGTGTTATGAGTTTGGTGCCAATTTTTGAAATCGCACCAGGTGGTTGGGCTAAACTGCATTATTAAACAAAATATTAGTTAAAACTTGTCGCAAATGTCTAAATATAGCACTGTTAGGCGAGTAAGAACGATTCCCAAAGTTTCAGAGCTTTAGTTTCATGTGAAGTTGGTTAAATTAACGATCGAAAATTTCATGACACACATACATAAAAACGTTTTAATAAATGTGAGTAATACATCAATAGAATGAACAGCTTTCACAGACATTTACAACAGTGTTTTTTTTAGCAATCAGGGCCATTTAAGCTTACATCAAGGCACTGAATGTAAACAAAAATTGACAACTGTCATTCGGAATACAAACTAACTCAAGTAAAGAAAGGGTTCTATTTCGATTACGATGAAAATCCAACATATCCGGTTTCGATTACGATGAAAACCTAACAGTAAGAATTTATCTCACACAGCTTATTCGTGAGAATTTTACGGCGAGTAATCAAAATGAGAAATAACCAGTTTCCCAATTCTGATCGTTTCACTTACAATTTTATGTTATTCTATCAAATGCGTTCTATAATATTCTCTATTTGTTGCAGTATCGAAAAGAATGACGACGCATAAAGAGTAAGTGAGTGGCTGAAGTTATAATACAATAACTGTAAGAGTTCTAATAACAGCTTCTAGTTTCCAATCACTGAACATGATGAAAGGTGAATTCTCTGGCGTCTTGCATTCAACCAATACTGAAGCATCTCATGCATGCACGGATAATGCATTAGCACTTAATGGAAGATCCAATGACCTCCAAATAGTGCTTCAACTGTCATTCTCATACAGAACCACTGTAATTAATCAATTATTTCTAAAGAAATACAATTTTAATATTCAAGAGAACTGATATTTATATGATATTTTTATGAATAAATTATCGCACTCTGTTCTCCGATATTATGTTTTAGTATTAAATTTCCTAGTTTTATAGATTAAATATTTTTTTCAATGCTATTTAATTTGCCATTTGAAACTTATAAAATGTTCACAGTTACAAAAAATATACAGTCATATGTTATTAGTTTTATGAATAACGATTTTAGAAAAAAAATATGAATTAATATTTTATTCCAAAAAATTATATTTTCAATGTGACTTTTGTTTAGATTCAACACGCTAACAAGAGCAGTGATAAATAATTTTCATCTAAAAAATTCACAAAAACTACTGATTACTACTCATGAAATAAAAATAGTCCAGCTATTTACTTCAGCATTGACATAGATGTATTTAGTGTAGCAAAGAATGAAAAATTTAAGAGTAGTTCATAATGTACCAATTTTTGAAGAGAGATGGCGTTGCTAAGGCAAGTTGGTATTATCATTGTGTATTGCCATCTTTTGGACGGATCCAAAACAAATGCGACACTGATTTACAGATGGGTTTTGACTAATCCGCCATTTTTTGCCAAATCAAAATTTGATTGGTGCCAAATCGAGTTGTTACCATCGATGAAATCTGGATCCATCATTATTCACCGAACGCCAAGCGACAATAAAAAATATCGGTTTCTTTTTATCAAATTTGCTCCAAAGAAGGCGAAGATGGTCCCTCATCCATCGAAAAATTAACAATGGCGATTTTTTGGAATACAAATGATGCCATACTCACTGATTTCCAAGAAAAAGAAAAATACTTCAGGACAATATGCAATGAGATACACTTACACACTCTTTCAATTTCCTATTCCTAATACCCAATTTCTTAATCCTAAAACGGGTAGTTTTTGAAATGTCTTGGTATAACTTTTGAAACAGAATGTATCTAACAATTCGCTGAAAGACTACTGACTCAAATACCAACAAATAATTACGAACATTTACGTAACTTTAAAGACGCGAAATACCTTACAATATTAGTATATATTTTCATATTAAATATATTACAATATGGTAATAATGCTAACATACAGTATAATTTATCTATTCCATCTAATTATTGTCTCTTTAGATTTCAATCTAGTACATAAACTAGCGTTCTCGGATAATTACCATTCTACTATAATAATTCGAATTTAAATTATTGCTTTACTACACACGTATCAAGACTTAACGAAATTAGTTCACGATATATAATGGGTAATGAATTTTTAAAATGTAATGAATATAATTCAAAAGAGGAGTATATTAAGATTTTTTGAGAGATAGCCTTTATATGCAGAGGATGTTGTTAAAGCGTGATTAATTAAGGCATTTGAGGGACATAGTAAATGTTTAATGTAGTTTCCTCTAATTTCAGTTCAGTAATCATGAATAATTCTCAAATTGTACGTTACTGTAGCATATTTATGGAATAGAATATAAACATTCTAATTATTTTGTATGTGACTGTTTTGTGTGCGCATTGACTAGCAACGAAGCCATTGAAACCATTATTTTGTTTGAATGCCTAAATAAGTGTCTCTTCATAGACATTCTCCATCCGCGACGTGAAGGATTCTTTGAAATAATGTAGGACATACTAATTATTATACTAGGTAAAACAACTAATTATTCAGGTAGCAGAAGTGTAACAATATCAAAAACTTTTCAGTTCTATAGAGTAGACTGAAGTTCGAAAACTCCATTCAAGAAGAACATAGTCACGATTTCAACTCACATAGAACATGGGATACTTCAGAGAACGGAAAGATTCTCTGTATTCTCCCATTTAGAAACTCGACCCTTTAAAGTCAGGACATATATTCTATGTAGCGTTTCGTTTTCATTTATTTGGAATAATATATAATAGAATATATCTTCTGTACATTGGAAAACGCAACAATTCTGAAAATCGTTCACTAGAAAAGACGATGTGATGGATCATCGTATTTTAATCTATCTCCCCTTTTTTTAAAAAATTTTGGCTGCTTTAAAAGTGAATTATTTTGAAACAAATCAAACCTCATTCCATCCACTTGGAAAAAACATTCTTTTTTTTACGGTTTTCAACAAGAATATTCTGAGCACTTTTGTAATTTAATATTATTCTCAGTTCTTCATTGTAACTAAGACTTAGATTGCTTGGGGTTTGGAGGAATGTTACAAAATATATCATTTTTTCAGATTTCGACAAGAATCTTTTAAAATTTAACAGATTCTCAGTTCTTCAATGCAACGAATACTTTGATTACTTGGGTGTGTTTAAACTACGCCCTTTGAATTCGACCATCATACAGCAAAGAATTCAAACTCTTTATTTTATTATGAATGAAAATACAAAGAAAGATGGTGTGATAAATGGTGATGATTGCAAGAAGAATATATTTCTTATTGAAATTTTACAAACTTTTTTAACTTTTTAAAATATATCTTCCACAATGGAAAATACATCTATTCGAAAATCGTCCTCTAGAAAAATGCAATATGAAGGTTCGTTTTATTTTATTCAGTCGCGGTAGCCTAGTGGTCATGGTCGAGAACACCCAACTAACCGTTGTTTCAGTGGAGTAGTAGGATGAAGACTTGAAATCATTAAAGACTGGCAGTTGTAGCAGGGCTGATTCAAGTTAAATCTGTCAAGACCCCAATTCGTCCCGTTGGCGTTGAGGTTTTGTTGAGGGAGATGCCATGTCAGGTGCTGTACTTTTTATTTGACGGAGATTCAAAATTAAGAGGTCCGTTGCTATTGGCCCTTGTGTTAACACATCAATCAATAACTCCTGAGACTAACATTGAAAACAACATTTTTTTTTGCAAATTTTTTTTTTTATTCATCAACATAACATCTTTTGTTAATCACCTTTTAGGGTGATACAATCGTTCCAACGCTTTTCCAAATCTTTTTTTTTTTTTTT
>BMAW01117562.1:160159-181997 GCA_019974015.1 Nephila pilipes | reverse complement strand
TGACTGCTGCGTTTTCGGACGCTTCGGACGGCTTTCGCCAGCTGTGCGCCACTCAGATGACTGCCGCTTCGACTCTGGAGTGTAGTGATGTATCCATGTTTCGTCCATGGTCACGTAACGACGCAAGAAATCTTTTTTGTTGCGAGTAAATAGCGATAAACAGCTTTCTGAATCATCGACTCGTTGCTGTTTTTGTTCCATCGAAAGCAATCGCGGCACCCACTTGGAAAAAACCTTTTTCACTTCACTTCAAAAAACCTTTTTCAGTAAATACACTTCCATATGATATCTGTGTCATCTCAGCAATCTCACGGAGCTTCACTTTACGATCTTTCATTATAATTTTTGTCACTTCACTCACATTTTCCGGTGTAACGGCTTCCACAGGTCTACCCGAGCGTTCCGCGTCATTTGTGTCGGTACGACCACGTTTAAACTCGGCAAACCACCGACAAATCGTTGCTTTTGATGGACAAGAGTCCGGATAACATTTTTCAATCCATTGTTTCGCTTGCACGGTGTTTTTACCCATTAAAAAACAATGTTTTATCAGAACACGAAACTCGGTTTTTTCCATTTTTTAAACAAACTACAAAACGACTTTACTCCAACCTCGATAACTCAGCTGTTTCTGGTCCGATCGACTTAAAATTTTGACACGTTTCAAGCAAAGGTTAGTACTCTAGAAAGACCTGGTTACTGGTTTACTACGAGCGCCATCTCTGGGTTAGTCTCGGGAGTTATTGATTGATGTGTTAATTGAAAGTGCAAAGTTAATAAATAATCGTTCAATCAAATATTATCTTATTCCGTTCCATTTTAAAAATTCTCTTTTGGTTGACTTGAAACTAAATTATTTTAAAACAAATTGAATCACATCCATAAATCAATCCACTTCGAAAAAATTATTCTTTTAATAGTTTTCAATAAAAGTCTTATGAAATTTATAAATTCATGAAGCATCATGAAGCAAAGAATTCGAACTCTTCTTTTTAGTACGAGTGAGAGAATTAAGACCGATGAAGAAAGTGGTGATAATTGCAGTAGTAATATATTTCTTACTGAAATTTCCTCTGAATGGGTGATTACAAGGAAATTTTATTATCACTACAATATTTCTTATAAAAAAAATTCTCGTTCCCGCCCATTCACTTCAAAGATATGAAAGAAAAATAAACTCCTTCAGTCGTAGCTTTATGTAGTATTTTATTCCCTCTATTGAAGGACCATCAGATTTTAATCCTTGCATTCAGTCACAGTTGATTAAATTATAAATAAACGATAAATAGATTATATTTAATCATTTAAGCCATTGCGTCGCAATATTTTAATAATTGCATTAAATCAGTATCTAAGTACCTTAAATATATTAATCAATAACAGTAAAATTAAATTACTCCAATCAAGGAAAATTAATTAAATATGCTTTTGTGTGAATTATGATACTGACAGAATATAAAAAAATAGTTTATTATTAGATAATATTAAGGATTATTTACGCTAATTAAACTGAGAATAAATGAAAAAATACTTATTCACACCAATAAGCAACATAAATACAAACTTATTTAACGCGCTTAAAACATTGAGGAAAAGAAAACAAAAATCACATGTATTATACATGCCTCATTTGCTTCCTGACATATTATATTGTCCACAACAATTACGCATGCATATAAGAATAAAACTAATAAAAATATCACTTTTAAATGCTTAAAAACGAATAAAAATCGAAATTACTTTTTATCCTTTATTTCCGCTCACTAATTAAAAGCAATTAACACAACTTCCTTTTCTCATATAACTCTAATTGCGTCTTTCTGCCAAAGAAAGAATACTTTTAAAAGTCACGGTTGCAAAGATAAATATCTTTGTGTAGATGTATTTAAAAAAAGAGAACTTTCCAGCATAATAATAATAAACTGGAAAAAAAATACATGTTCCTTCCAACGTATTATGTATACATATATATATATATCGTTTTTAAACTTTTGCCTTATACATAAAAAGCCTAATCAAGTACTAAAAGGGCGCTTGCATATTTCTGCAAAAGGTTTCGCTTTTATGATATTCGTTTCCAGACTAATGAAAAAGAAAAAAAAATAGTTTTGTTAAAAAAAAATGGATTTTGAAAGGGATTCCGACAATAGCCTTGGCTGCGGGCAGAAATGTGCATTAACAACCAGCTATCCTTTTTTTTTCTGTTTTTCTCTTTTCCATTTTATTTCCCGGCAGCCGAAAATGGGAAAAATTTACGGGGCAATTTTGCAGACAGCTATTATCCAAGCGAAACAAATCTTTTCCCAATGGTAAAGGTCCTTTTTTAATGCAATTAATTCCACGCGGAGAGACAATTCTAGTTTTAAATTTCATCGAGAGAAAATCAAAAGTAACTCCCAATGCCATCTCTCACTTTTGCTCAGTAATTGGGAGATACCTGTGCAAAGTCGAAGCTCATTTTGTTTAATGAACTAATTAGAAATAATTTATTTCGCTCTAACTATAAAAATATCCAATTTAGAAAGCTGCTAACGATTAGTCAAAGTTAAAGTTTGGAAAGCTTAAATTTGATTAAAGAAAAAAGATAGCGCGGACATAAAGTATAACATAAGAGATCAGTTTACTTAAATTTAATTATATTAATGCTACTTGAAATCCCTACCATAAGCTTTTAGAGAAGGATTTCGTAATTATCTATCATAATATGATGAAAATGGTATTTTGAGAGGGTATATATCACTCTTCAACATTTTCTCTCTGCCTCCTATGGGGATTATCTGCTTATCATGAAGTAGGTTCTAATATTTTTCACGGCGGCTTTTATAACAATGGTTTTTAACGACGAATTCCTTAAAATTATTGTTGAGAAATCCGTATAACGATATCTTGGGGTAGGTGGAAGAATTTTATGGGTTTGTGGAAAGAATTTAAGGGATCTGCGAGAAGATTGGGGATATTTCAGCGAATCTGTGTAGGGATTTCGAGAGATTTCAGAAAAGCGTTTCAGAGGTTCTGAGGAAACACTTCTGGAGGTATGTGAGGGTGGTTCAAAGGGAACGATTTTAAAGGGTCAGTGAAAAGGGTTTAAAGGGTCTATGGAAATGTCTGAGGGTGTTCGTGCGTAGATTTTAAAAATCGCAGGGAAGACTTTAAAGGATTTGTGGGATGTTGGATAAGAAAAGTCAAACCATTATCTTTAATTTCAGTAAAATTTTAAAAAATATTTTTCCTTCTTTTTATAAACACATACATAATAAACTATAGGGCGTTCACGAAATACATTGTAATAATATAATTATACTGGAATTTAATGTTTTCTTAATTCAAAAAAATATACAGTGTGAGCGATAACGTGTAACGTCGCAGTGAGAAGCAACACGAGAGCTATTGGCGATGGGTCTCGTAATTGTGAACCTCTGTCGAGTGATGAAGGCGACACATAAGCTGGCACTTAACTCTCCAAACATCCACACCAAGCTAATATGACTAGGGACATCGAACAGATTTAACGTGCGTCAGCCTCGCCATGTTGCGTGTCTCTCGTGGCATCAGAGTTCGAACCCTACGATTCGATGAAAACAAGCGAATCCACGACCATGACCACTAGGCATACCACGGCAACAAAAATATACCGAAAAATCTTCACATTTGCATCTTTTAATAAATAAAGTTTTACTTCTAAGTTTCCAACATAATCATTTGTGTAGTATTTTATATAATTATATAAGACATATAGAAGATATATAAGAATACATTTTTATATGCATTGCTTTGAATATAACGATTACTTCTAATACAACTGACTTGTTTCATGGATATTTTACGTTATTAGTATACTCGAAAGCCAGAAGAAGCTTATTTCAGCATGAAGAAATAACGCATACAACAAGTATACGAGAGAGGGATCACTTTTAAGATTTGATGAATAAAAAAAGTCTAGAATAATTGTTTAGCAAAAATTTACCTAAATGGTTAGTTCCTAATTTGAGGGGGCCTGGCGCGCTTTAACTTTTTTTGGCGATAAGTCGCCAAATATAGTTACCATGCAAATTTTTTATGGTAACCCTAAAAAATCTTTAAAAGGGGATTCGACGCTTTGTTTTCTCCTTTTTGCGCTGGAATGGATACGAACGTTGTTGATTGCTGAGGTACCGCGATTTTTGAAAATCCGTTGTACATTGAAAAATGTCAACGTCCAGTGATTCGCTTCAAATAATTTTTTTTGCGGAAGGTGAAAGAAAATCCGCAGTAGTAATTCGGAAGGCTATCTTTTGGAAAAGGTTCTTTTCCTTAAAAAATGTTTTTGTCGGTATAGTGATCGGCTGAACAGCGTCCGTTGGAAGCCGTTACATTGGATCATTTTGTACCATTTTCGTTCCTCCGAAATGGGAGAAAATCTGCGTTTGGATAGAATTGGATATTTGAAAGTTGTTATTTAATCCGATTACGATTGGTATGGTGAACGTGGTTTGCAGATATTCGTCCGACGAAAATGGATTGTTTTGATTAGTTTTCCCGAAAGGGAGAAAATTAGCGTTTAGAAAGCAAAAGAATTTCTAATAACGGTTTTGAAGCAGTTCGTTGAATATTAGGGAATCAACTACTGTTTTCATGTTCGTGGGTGCAGATTTATTTCCTGAATAAGGTCAGTTAATTTTATCTATTCGTTTTCGCAATGTTTCCTCTTTATGTTATGTATTTTTACTTTTATTCATTGTAACTGAAATTCCAAATGCGTTGTTTTGTCTACTAGACACGACGATTTCCGCGTTTTTTTTTTTTTCATTGAATACGTCTGCTGACTTCAGAATTTGCCTTCCAGGCACGACGCCATCTTTTTTCGCTTCTCATTTGAAATACCCGCCTTGGTGTCATTCTGGTACTTCATTTGCCTTCCAGGCACGACGCCATCTTTTTTTCTCTCTTTCGGGATCTCCGGGTTTGAAACCCGCTTTGGCGCCATCTTGGCGCGATTTCAAAAAAAAAATCGCCAAGGGGCTACCCCAAAATAGGCTTTTACCAATTAAATTCTGTATTTATCGCCTTATCACTATACAGCTTACAACTATATTGAAACTTCGCGAATCAGACTCCTATTAAAAGATACTCCTTGTGCCCCATAATAAGAGTAGCAATTGATGAATTAAATATGTCCCATAATAATAGTAGCAAAAGAAAATGAATAAAGAACGCAATATTTTTACCATTAAAAACAACTAGATTCAAGTTAACCATAATTTAAAAATATTACGAATAATTTTTACTTTCAATGTTAAGATAGTTTCTAGATTTTTCAAGGATTTCGTAACTACATTTTAAACTTATAGGTAGAATCTCTTGCCTGAGAAGCTTTGCCTTCCCTATATGCATGAGCTTAAAATTATTCGAACTATCGTTCTTCATAGTTTCCAACAAAACTATTAGAAGTCACAGAAACGTACTTGTATTATTTAGCATCGGGAAACTGTATCGGGAGGGGAGGCTATGATTACTGCTGCTATCAATTCATGAATAATATTGGGAGAGGCTTGATGCAGTAGTTACTGCAGTGAGTTATAAAAAAAAACCCTATTGCGTTAAAGTCTGGACTATTTGATGGGTGTGATTTCATTTGTACAAGTGATGTTCGAATGAAAAGGTGCGAAACGTCATAAGAATGTAACCATTAACATATTTGTCTCTACCTCGATGAGATAACGTAGCAAGATATCTAGGGAAGCGAACAGTGTCTCCAGCGCGGGCACCCGCATGCACAGGAGAGAGCAAAGGCTCTTATAAAGAGCGCCATGCAATTGAAGCGGCAGTGCATGTGGACATGATGGCGTTCACATTGCAAAATTCAACGATTGAGAAGACGAGAGGCGTTATCCGATTTCTGAATGAGGAAGGTGTTAAACCGGCCGCTATTCATCACCGGATGGTGATCGTATACGGAGAAGACAGTGTGTCCGACAAGTTAGTTAGAAAATGGAGAGCCCGTTTTCGTGCAGGCTGTGAGAGTTTGGTTGATGACCCGAGACCAGGCCAGACAAATACAGTCATCACGGACGAACTCATCCAAAAAAAACATCTGAAAGGGAAGCGCTTCAACTCGGACGACGAGCTCAAAGGCGCTGTGAAGGACTGTGTCTCGTCACGGTCACAGGAATTCTGGGAACAAGGAATCCTTCGGCTTGTTAATCAATAGGATAGTTGTGCTTAAGTCTATGGTGTATACTTTGAATAAAGTCTTCATTTATACCTACAGTGTCGGTTCGTACCTTTTTACTCTTTGTATTTTCCATCCATCCCGATAAATCTTTCCTCTAATAGTAATAGATCATCATCGTTTAGATATGGTTTTGAATTATCTTATCATTTTCTTGCACATCCATAAGAAATGGTGTGATGGTGCTTGAAACTCGTTTCATGGATTACTCTTTTTTCAAAATTCGGAATAATGTAGATTTGGAAACTTCACTGGCGTGAGATACTGACCTTATGGTGCATTTTCTGTTAACAGGCATATGTCGAAGTTTTTCTCCATAGTCTTTGCATTTATGTCCAAAGTTTTGTTTCCTTCAAGAATCAACATTAGCATTAGATTCACTTTGACAATTATTTTCGGAAGCACATTTCCATATTCTTGATTCTCCATTGATCATTCTGGTGCACTTAAATTGTTTTGCAACTAACGACTTTTCTGTAGCTTTTTTTTTATGGTTTTGAATTATCTTATCAGGAGCATCAAGAACTAGACAATCACAATTCGATCCTTGAGAGGAAACTCAGTTTTTTTACTCTTATAATGGGTTGATATTCAACTGGGGAAAAAAACAATTGATTTCGGTCACTGGAGGAAATTAGAAAAGTAGTTACAATTCCTAATATTTAGGTTCATCTAAAAATAGAAAGATGCGTCAAAACAAATGACAGATGTCACGAAACACTGATTTTTATTCGAGCACATTTGCGTCGCAACGTAACTTACAACTGTATTCGCCAACAACTCCAGGTAAATATTCGCTTCCTACTACTATTATGGGACAAAGGAAATATAGGATTTGAAATGACATTTTTTTCCAAGTGTTAAGCCACATAAGCTTATTTGGAAGTGTTTCTTGTTAGTTACCAAAGGAGCTATTGCTTTAGGTAGGGTATAAATTGTTGTCCCGGAACACTTCTTGTACCTAATCAGTTTTATAACCAAAGATTTTATAACCATGTTCATTTTCCTGATTTTATGGTTCTATCCATATAATAAATGTTAAATTTTTCTATATTTTTTCACATTATACTTAATGTTTTTGGTTTAATGCTTTGGCTTTAAAGTTTACGCTTGATAATTTTCACCATTAACTAGGATATTATTCAAATATCTTAAATTTACGGTTCTATCCATAGGCTTAATGTTGAATTTTTCTATAATCTTTTACATTCAATTTAACAATTTACCGTTTCCTTTAATTTTAGTTACAATTAGCTTAAAATATATTCAGTTTAACATTTATCGTTCATTTTAATTTTGATTACATGCAGTTTATATTATATTCAATTATACATATTTAGTCACCCTAGGGGCTATTGTTTTAGGTGGATCACTTTTGCCGCACCAGATCACTTTTCAGTTTTTAATCGTTCGTTTCAATTTCAATTACATTTAGCTTAAATATATTCACACTTTATTAATTCATCGTTTGCTTCAGTTTTAATTACATGTAGCTGATATAATATTAGATTTAATAATTTATCGTTTCCATTAATTTTAAATACATTTTGCTTAAATATATTCAATTTAATAATTTATCGTTTCCTTTAATTTGAGTTACATGTAACATATATAATATTCAATTTAATAATTTATCGTAAGCTTTAATTTTAATATCAGAAAAGTTTACTATTGTCCATTTCTCGATATTTCATTCTTTACTTTAATTCTTCTATTTAGTTACATAATTTAATAATTAAAAAAAGCGCACTTTGGGTGGCTTAAACTGTACTTCACGAAACTTTACATAAATCATTTCCTTCTGTCCCTATTTATTTTATTTTATAGATTGATTTATTATGTCTCCTCTAATCAAGTATATGATGATATACAAACGAAGTGTACATATCAGAAATTAATTTAAAATTTCATAACATGATACATGAAAAATAAAATTAATCTTATGAAGGATATACCAGTTAGAAAGACAAGAACTAATTAACCACAAGTCTGCTTTTCTCGTATTTATTCTTGAAATTAGCTTCAATTATAGATATATTGTTCTGATATATATTAGTTGAATAAATTTAAACAGGAAAATCAACTTTCAAAAATTAAGCCATAAGTCACCATTAATTTTCTAAATTTATCACCAAATAAGGGTCACAATTTATTGAGGATATTCAGCTTTATTCTTACTAAAATTTAAGACACATTGCTTTGAATAACACTAATTGGTGAAACATTGATTACGATTATTAGTAAATTGAGAAACCCATAATTTAACGTCATGAATGTATAATGAAAGATAATAGATTTTGAAAATAAAGACCCCTAATTTTCTTAATAAATTATTTATACCATCAAATCCAAGTGACTTTATTTTATGATAAACTCACTACATTATTTAAAAGACAAGCATGCATTTTTGGAATGATGTGATATTTTACTGATAATGTAGTTAATTAAAAGAGAAATATTTTGCCTAAGTTATTTCCCAAATTATTTCTTAAATGAATTAAGCCTTTCGAACATAAATTTTCATAATAGTATTTTAAAATATTACGTATATAAAATAAGGTTTCTATATTTCGGTCAGATCCCGTAACTCGCATTAGTCGGAAGGTCCATTATTATTAAACCGCGAGTTAAATACACCGCGTGCTACAGTATTAATACAAATTGAGCAATAATATAAATTCTAACATTGGTATAAATTTTCTGCGCAACGTTTATTTAGACAGTATTTTTAGTTGAAAACAGAAATCGCTAGGACAAGAAAAGAAAAAAACTTTATAACACTTATAACATGATTAATAAAAAATGGTTGAACGTACAACTAATCTCACTGACCGCTAGATCTTGAAAATAATCACTCACAAAAGAAATCAAAATGGAACATTTCCTTTTCCAAGAAATGGTGATTCATATCCAATCCAAACATTCAAATCCACACATAAAAAAGTATTGAAATAATCGACCTTTTCCTTACCTCAAAATGTCAAAGACAACTATTTATTCATCTCCTCCCTTTAGTGGAGAAAGTCCCCGTTTGCACTTTATGATCAATGGCGTTGCGGCTCTTCGCCCTTCTTGCATCAGATATTTTGAACGAGGACATTCTACCTCTCTTTTTGATTCATTTGAATCCTATTCTCGACTTTGGCACCTCGTTTCGAAGCTTTGTCTTTAGCGTTATGGACCCTTTATAAGGTTCCTTTCTGCTCAGAATTTTGTAATCTTCGTTTAAAATTTTCATTCTTCACCACGTTTCTTCCCAAATTTGATGCGGGTTTCGTTCCTTCTATCACTCTTTTTGACTCAGATCTCTGCTCGTCTTTTTTTTTTTTTTTTTTTTTTTTTGGAGGCTTTTTCAGTTCCCTTTCCTAAATCTCTTTATTGGTTTCTTATTTTCAGCATGAGTTTGTAAAAGATTCCTTCTCTACCCCGTACTTATTTTTTACTAGTTTTTCAGGTGAACATGCATTGATTCGCTTTTTTTTTTCTTCATGTTTCTAATTTCTTTCTTTCGGAGTAAAGGTTTGCTAATACAAATTGGGACACTACGGCATGTTTATACCATGATATAAAAAAATAGAAGAAAGAAAAATGGTTTTATGCGTATACTTGATATTAAGTTCCGACATCCTGTGAAAAATATTAAATCGAGTCTCATATAAAGGAGCCATAGTAAAATCAGGAATTAAGCGGATTCGTAAGTAACGAAATACGGGTTAGCGGAATCTAACGGTATTATTAAGCAAAAGACTCTACCTTAAATTTTTAGAAAATGTACTCAATTTATGTTTTGTGAAGAACTAGCATAAATCGAAAATAATTAAATTTGCCTCCAGACAAAAAAAAAAATTGAACGTTAGTAATTATGGCAAACAAAAATTCAAAAAAATATTAATAACTTAGCAAAAAAAGAAAAAAACTTTCTTTCTTATTCATATTATCTCAAATTTAAAAAAAAGTGTCAACAACTACTTAGACTTCAACTTGAATAAAAAGGAAAAAAACTTCGAACAATAGCTAAAATTTCCGCATATCGTATACAAAGAAGTGAGAAAAAATATAACGACGAGGAGTGAATCAATTTTCATAAAATAAATATACGAGGAATATTTTAAAGTAACCTTATTTGATATAATCATAAGAATATCATAGTATGAAATATTCAAATGTACTGCAAGAACATTATTTTACTATAAGCAGAAAAAAAAATCGAATCAGATGGAATATCTTCGGGCTCTTTCTTCCTCTTTCTGTTGTCCTATCATATTTTCAAATAAAATTTTATTCTGTATTTTGAAATAACTTAGCTCACAAATAATAAAAGAGAAAGTATTTTTTACGAAGTATTGTTTTGTTTATTGAAGTTAGGAATATATAACTCTGAAATACAATAGAATGAGGATCAGTTGCGATTTAACAGAATATTTGTATATATATAGTAAATATTAAGCACAATGCCTTAATTTTCTATTATAAGTAATTTTCTTTAACAAATAAAGATAACATATAAACAAAAAATGAAATCTATGGTCGCATAGTAATCTGAAACAAAGAAACAGTAGAATTCGCTAAGTAGGATTAATTGGGACCGGAACTGGTGTTTTATATCGAAAATCCGAGATAATCGAAGAACAGGAAAAAATGAAATGAAATAAAACATATTAAGAAGAAAAAAAAATCTTTATATTGAGCAAATTGAGTATCAATCATACTTATAGAAGATAAAGATGTCTACTTTGCAAGTAAAGCTGTTTTACTGCATTTTCCTTTTACACAATGCAGCCCCGTATGCCATTTGTCACTGGTTATAAAAGATGTAACCAGGTTTTGTTGGCTTCGACACAACATATTTGTTGATTCCCATCATCCGTTTCCTTTCATGCATTCATAGTTGTTTGAAGATTTCGGTAAAGTGAGTAAATTTGAAGGGTGGGGGGTGTAAGTTTAATGACGCAAAAGCCAGATAAGATCGAACTGCGCGCAACGAGGTGTAACTGCAATCTAGACATTTGAAAAAAGGATTGGTTGGTTTTGTTAGTGTCGCCCTAGAAGTAACACTAGGGCTACTGGTGACGGACCTCGTAATAGAAAAATTGGGGAAAAGACAAAAATTGGTTGACAAGGAGGAGTGAGTAAGTGAATGTAAAGGAAAATGGCGCAAGAGCCAGATGTAGCTATGCTGCACCAAACAAGGCTTAACTGTGGTCTGGACATGAGAAAACTGAAGAAAAGACAAAAATTTGTTGACAAGAATGATGGTCGAAAATACAGAAGGATCGCTAGGACAACCTGGGAGAGCGTCTCCCCATGGGAAAGTGAGCGTAAGTGTTTACCGAAGACAGTAAACCCCATTGGAAAGAAAAAGATCACTACGGGTTTCGGGGTAACGATGCCCGTACTTACCTGAAGTCTCTGAGGTCCCAGAAATAATAATCAGGAGGGGGGGGTGAAACAAATAAATGGAAATTTACAGATCATTTCTCCAAATTCGAAAAAAAAAAATTCTTCGAGCAGACAAATCCGTTTATCTGGAGATGAGATTTAAGGAGATCCGACTTAACCATGTGTTTTAGTTTAATTAAAAAAAATTTTTAAAAAAAAGCTATCTTTGCAGATTTTTAAACAGTTTCATCGTCAGTTATGTATGTAATGTAATCAAGAAAGAAAAAAAAGGAAAAGAAAAACAATGCTCATTTTAGAAAATAATAAATAAAGGAAAATAGTTTTAAAGATTTTTATTCTTCCAACAATTATCTCCATTTAAATTATACATATATGAAAGCTGATTTTAGAGAAAATTCGTTACAGAATGATGCACAGTTATTCAAGAAATAGCACTGAATTGCATATTTAGCTCATTCCATTTTGAAATAATTATCAAATGATTCATTAAAATTTGTTGAATACATTAAGTATGGTTTTTAAATAAATTAAATCTTTCATGAGATTTTTTTTGTTCCAACAGAAACTGAACTACCTAGATTTACTTTAATTAAGAAATTAAATATTTTATCATTAGTAAGCATCCCAAAATGCCCAAAATAATTTAACCGCTTATGTCCATGTAAGCAGTTGTAAAATAGGCAATAATAGAGTGTGAATTCGGATTTCATCCATTATAAATATTTCACTTAAAGAACTTAGTACAAGTGTATCAAAAACTCTGTAATAAATTTCCATCTTTCCTTTAAGCTTACATCGTTTCATCTTAGCAATACTGTATCTTGTTTTTTTCTTTTTCGTAAACAATTATTTGAATTTTACATAAATGTTCATATACTACAAAGAAACATTTTCATTAATAAGGGGAAATGCAGGCTTCGATATACACAGAAACCAAACTAAAAATTAATAAAAGTTTTTTTTACCATCTTAAACAACATTCTTATGGATTTAATATTATACACGTTAATTATTCAAAAAAAATTTAAGACTTTTAAATAGCCTGCACTTTTTTAGAAGAAAATTGAAATACAAATAAATTAAAAGTCATGAAATTACAATTTTATTTGATAACTCTCAGCAATACTGTAGATACTAAATCAGAAAACCTTAAGTATTAAGATCAAATATCTATTTTTATATCAAAAGAATAAAATTTAAGCATAAAAAAGGGCATTTATTTCTTCCACTTAAAATCAAATATTCTTGTTAAATTTTTTTCTAGGTATTTCCTTGGTTATTTATTTACCTTCCTATAAAAGAACAATTTCCAATTCTATCCTTATAAAAAGGAAACAACGTTTCCCTCTTTGAAACAAAGACCCAAAGATTTTATTCTTCGAAACTCATAAAACGACCCACATTCCAAAAACGTATATTTCTGCAAACCCCTAAAATTCTTGACAAACTAAAACTTTTCGACAGGGACATTTATTCCGAAGGGGGAAAAGGTCAGAGAAAAATGGCGGTCCGCTACCATGGCAACGCAGTAAAGATCCAACCTGATAAATTGGTCACTTACTTACGGGCCAATAAAGTTTCGTATAAGTAGCCTTGGGCGACGGTTGGTCGTCGATTAAACGTTATTGGTCTAGCCCTCACTCACTATGACAATTATCTTTATTATACTTATAAAACCGGCAGTGGAATTCGTCTCCGTTTCCGCATATTAGAATATTTCGGAGTGAATACTTCGTCAAGAGTCGAGTCCTTTTATGGTGTCTATTTCAGTAGATAAGGAGAAGTGTTTCGAAACAAATAATGTCTTACTAACACCCAGTAGCTTACGAGAGTACAATCATTATGATTATGTTGACTAGATTGAGTTTCTTTAAGAGCATCAAACTTCTTAATGAATATGAAATAATTAATATGCCATACAATTCCTTAAATTCTCAATGCATCTGATTCCAACAAATGCACTAATAGATTTCGTTTGAAATTATATTGAATGAGACTCATTAAATTAATGTACAATTCCTGAAGAATATTTCGGAGTGAATACTTCATTAATTTCAATCTTTGTATGTAGTCTATTTCAGGGATATTTCGAAACAAATATTCTCTTACTTATACTCCAGTAGCTTACTAGAGGAGAGTCGTTATTATATCGATTAGATTAAATTTTGTTAAATGTTTTAAACTTCTGAGGAAATAATATACTTTTCATAAAAATCCCAATATTTCTGATTCTAACATACGTACTAATTGATTTCATCTGAAACTATTTTGATTGATTCGCATTAAATGAGTGTACGATTCCTGACGAATATATCAGAGTGAAAACTTCCTGAAGATCAGTCCTTATATGGTGTTTATTTCAATGGATGTCTTTGGCAACAAATAATACCTCACTGATATCCAATCGCTAACTAGATGAGAATCGTTATTATATCGACTAGATTAAATTTAATTAAGAGATTCAAACCTCTTAGAGCATTTGAAATACATTGAAAATAATATGCAATATATTTAATTAAATTACTAATTCCTGATTCCAAGAAACGCATTTATAGATCTTATTTGAAATTATTTTGATTGATTCTCATTAAACGAATGTACAATGGTTGAAGTAATATAAATTGTATTGCATGAAAAATACATTTGCTTTGTAAAAAAATGTGTTTTGAGTTTCTGGTGTAAATTCACCTGCAATACTAAATTTACAACTTTTCTCTCCATGAATTCGATTTCCTTTAAAATGAAACTGGTCGATTTTGGAATATAATAATGTGATGAATGGACACCAAAAGAAATTACAAAAAAAGAACGCGAAAAATACAAGTATAAATACTCTAAAAAAACAGATTCAAAATGTAAGAAAACATACCATCTTTGCAAAAACTGCCTCAAAGTTGAAAAAAAAAAAAAAAATTGCTAGTCATAAAATTATTATCTTTCAAATTATGCGAGTTTCTCATTTTTTTAACTGAAATGCTTATGACGAATTCACTCATATTTAGCTGCTTCAAAAGCTACAGCTAAAACCAATGACTCAAAAGAACAAAAAGAAAATAGAGCCCGATTTTATCACCTATATAGTCAGTATGTAACAAAGAAATAGTAATTATTTACAAGTAAATCATTATATTATAGAAAAATATAAGCTAATATGCTACAAAATTTAAAACAGAAAGCGATGAACGAAGAATATATTACGTTTCTAATAATTAACTATATTAAAACATCTCAAATAATTAACTGACGAGTTTCCCGGATACTTTAAAACTTAAATTTATGAACTACTTTCAGGAAACACGTGAATAACGCCTAAAATATTAATTTTATGTTACTATTAACTATTAGATCATAAAAACAGAGAATAATAATAATTATAAGTATAAAATTAATAGCGAGAATTAGTTTAGAGTTTCCGTAGTTTAGCAAAACAACAATTAATAATAAAAAAAACAGCAGCTGGAAATGAAACATTTTCAATCAGACCACTTAAAAGCCCAAAAGAGATGGAAGTAAAAGAAAAATCAGAATTAAACCCAATAGCGCTAAGACGGTGATATTTTAAATTAACCATTAAAATCAAGCCTCATCTACTCACGACACGAGATTTCGCACGAAACTAAAATTTTTCACGCGTTTATTAACCGAAACTACCCACAAAACGAGACCTCAACAAATTACCATAAACTCAGAATTATAAATCTCGCCAAAATCACCTTCAGCCTCTTTGAAATTAGTTAAGCGTCGCTCCCTAAATCTTTTCCCGAGCCTCGTTGCCACCGAGCAGAGCTAAATTCCACCCAGGGGATTCATGGTTGAGATGTTTGATGGAGGTTTTCCTCGCGCCAGAAATTCTGCAAAATCGTAAAAATGTCAATCCATCCCCTTTAAATCGCCGAACGTTCGGTTTTAAAACTCCATTCAACTGAAAAGGAACAGCAGTGATTCAAAAGCTGTCGCCAAGGCAAGCATTGTGATAGGAATTCATGCTGATGATTATCATTAGGAGAGGATAATTGCCAGTTCCCGCAAATCGTGAAATGAAACGGCAATTATCGGAAAGCGGCGAATTATGGGTTATTTCTTAACTATAAGGAGGTACACAAATTGCTACCTTTCAGAGATTAAGCACAGCCTTCAGCAAGAAGTGTAATTTGGGGTTTCTCTTTTAATTATAATATTAGCGAGAGGGGTGGGTAATTTTGTAATGCAACTACGGCTAATTGGGTTGTGCTCATCGGTGGGAGAGAGGGAATAAATTATAAAATAAGAAATAATTAGATTCTTAGAAGGGCACACAAAAAAAGATAGTGCTGAGTGGGAGGTGGAAATAGTACCTAATCATATATAAAATATTGTAAAAAATATCTCTGTTACTGATTGATTGAATGTAAAAAGACGGCTTACAAGAGCTTATAAAATTGATGGAGTGTTCTTAAATATAGCTTTGCTTTACACAAAATAACTTATCAATAAAAAACATTAAGGTCATCATAATTAATTATTTTATTAAATTATGCAGCATTTAAGCCATCTAAACACACAATGGCGTCAGTGTGAATTAGGATCAGAAGTATAGAACAGTACCTTTTAATTTGTCTCTTCTAATTATATTATTAACGAAAGTAGAGAATAAATTTTAATGCAAAACTACGGCTAATTTGACTGTACATATCGGTAGGAGAAAAGCAAGAAAACGAAAAAGAATTAGAAGCTTAGAAGTGTATTAAAATGTTTGTGTACAGTGAAGGATAGAGTTTTTAGTTAAGCTTTTATTAACGTCGCACTAGAAGCAACACGAGGGCTATTTGCGAAGGACCTCGTAATTTTGAACCTCGGTTAAGTGACGAGGACGACAGCTAAGCTATCACCACCTCTCCTGACTTCCACACCAATGGGATGACTTTGATCTCCGACAGATTTAACGTGCATCAGTCCCGACTAAACGGCGAGTCTTTGGCAGCCAAGCTTTGAACCCGCGACTGAACGAAAACCGCCGGTCACGAATCCGAAACCATGACCACTAAGCTACCGCGGCCATAAAGTGAGGGATATAAATAGTACCTAATTAATAAAATATAGTAAAAGAATGACCTTTATTGTTTAAAGTTAGAAAAAAGACACTTACAAGCGCTTAAAAAATGGAAGGAGTGTTGTTATGCTGCACATTTAAAATGTTCTGTGTTCTTTTAGGGAATAAAGTTCACATTACAGAATAATTTCTCATCAATTTCAGGTATGTATTTAGGCCTGACTCACATGATAGATGTTATTTTGTATATCAATATTATTTCCTTCTCACTGACTCTCTCAAGTTAACACGTCTTTCGTTGAAGCCCACAGCAGCGCCACCTGGTGCGAAGACTCAACAAAAATTAAGCAATAATGAACATTAAAGATTTTATTGTTGACTATTTTATATGTAGCATTCGAATAATCTACACACGCAAATATTTAATGTGAATTGGGTGCAGACGCATAGTATTATAGTTAAATATTATATGAGTAATTGTTAATTTAAATATGGAAATCGCAAACTAGCCATTACATGCCTCTCTAACAAGTATAATTTTGAATATTTTGCACAGTCAAAAAGATTTTGTACTACATTACTTACATTAAACGATTTAATAACAATTTAAAGTTACAATTAAATTTTAAGTGTTTTAATAAATAAGACGAGATAAATCATTAAACAACATTGGAAAGTAAAGCGATAAATTTCAAATTTTAACAGAATTCGTAGTTTCTTTATAATGCAGCTATTAATAATTCTTGACAACTACATACTGCGCATTAAATTTCAATTTTTGTAAAGTCGGCTTTTAATGATTAATTTAAAAAGAAAATTTTTCACACAACAAATCCTCCTTTGAATATTTTAGAAATAAAAATACAATTTTGGAGTTTCACGGACAAAATATAAAATATACATAAAAAAATTTTTGAAATATGAAATTTTATTGTTTATAATTTTATTTAAATAAAGTTCAACTAAAAGGATTTGATTATAAATATCAATGAGAAATTATCTCATAATTACTAAAACGAAATGCAATAGCTTTTCAAAATTGCAAAAAAAATATTATATTTTTTAATTCACAAGCATGCTAACTATTTATATTACCTGGTAATTATTTAAATAAGATAAGTATTATATGATCTTTTGTAATAATGGAACACGAATTAGTTTTGATATTGGACGCTCAAAATCTTATACATCATTACAATTTATTACAGAGAAACTTCGCATATTGGAAAACTCTTTTATTCCCATCCTCAAATAATGTACTATACATCCATTAACAAATACGTAATTCAAAATATGCATGAGTGTACTCATTAATTTGAGGTAATTTTGAAATTCCGAGACCACGTTGTACATTAATATGAAAAGTACTTAAGGAAATTCTAAGAATTCTTTTAGAAGTATGCGAAAAAAATGCATTACTTACGAAAATTAATGCAATAGCTAATGAATTAGAAATTAATTATAACTCTACAAGAACCCGATGCATTAAAATGGAAATCATGGGACATGCGTTAATTAAAACGTGCTTTAATGATTTAATTAAAAATAGAGAATCCTTAATGAAAATTTCTAGATTGCAATAAAATTAAATTTAATAATACTAATTAATCCGTTAAAATAATTTTAAATTTTTAATAGAGATATTTAAAAGAGAAAAAAAAATTTCGTCACATTTTTTAGGAGATTTAATTCTGTGAATTTAAGATTATATATATATGCTGTAAAACTTTTAATTTGATACGTAAAAATAATATTACCACAACAAATTATAATTATAATCCGAATTACAATGTCATTTCGTTTTAAGTAATAATAATTCGAGATAAAAACGTTTTTATGTGGTGGCAAAGTTTATTAAAAAAATTATTGAAATATTACTTAAAACTGATCGCAAATAATTAAATTTTGCATTGTTAGGCAAGTAAGAACGGTTCCCATTTTCAGAGCTCTAGCTTGATGAGAAGTTGATTAAATTAACGATAGAAAATTTGATGACACACTGATAGACACCCACACACAGACACACACCAAGTGAAATACATAAAAACGTTAAAACTAACTAAAATTAATTAATTCATCCGGTAAATTAAATGGTTGGAATGCAGTTTAACCCAACCAACCTTGCCGACAAGAATTATCTGGCGGTATTTTGCCAAATGTGGCTACCCAGGGCCATTTTACGGACTTAACGTTCAGCCAAAAAAATTCGCCAAATTTGGCGCTAATTTTTCAATTCGCGCCAAGTGGTTGGGCTAAACTGCCTTATTAAAGAAAATATTAGTTAAAACTTGTCGCAAATGTCTAAATATTGCATTGTTAGGATTGTTAGGCGAGTAAGAACGATTCCCAAAGTTTTAGAGCCTTAGCTTGATGGGAAGTTGGTTAAATTAAGGATCGAAAATTTGATGACACACACACACACCAAGTGAAATACATAAAAACGTTTTAAATATATTTTCTAATTTATTTCAATTCAACGAGATACACTATACATAACAATTATCCAAACCAGGTAATATTTATGAAATTATATATATATATATATTAGATGATTTTCAACTATCCAAAATCATATTAAAGTGCAGTTCAAAACTTCTAAAAACAAATATAAAAATTTATTAAAACTGTAAGGCTTTCAATATTACAGAATTAAATGAAAAATTCAGTAAATTATGTAAAATAGACATACAAAATTTAAAAATTGTTCTAAATAAATACAGATAAAATATCATAATAAAAAAAAAGCTTACTGAAATACAAATTGTATTTAATATTTTTTATAAATTATAAGTAAACCTTTAATTATATATTACATTTTATTTAAATACCAAACTATCCAAAGTGAAAAAAGAAAAGAAATAATGAAAAATGGAAATTGAGACAGCGTAATATAAATACTGTCCCATTCTGTGGAATGGACAAAAAGTATTTAAATCAGTTTTACGGATTCAACCATCACACTTCAATAATTGTCTTATCAATTAAGGCATAAACCAAGAATAATCAAAATTTTATAAAGGAATAGAATTTCAATATGTGTGTGTGTGTGTGTGTGTGTGTGTGCGCGCGCGCGCATGCGTGCTTATATGTAGTAGCTCTGTAATAACTGTCCAAGGCAGCAAAGGTGCCCTGTAGCAATCAGCAGAAACGATTATACTTCAGTGTAGAGCAAGTACTCGATGAGATAGCTTGTAGTGAAATTCCAGCTATTTATTTTATTTGCTTGTTTTAAAATTATGTACGTTGTCCTGTATAATTCAAATCGAGTAATTAATAATTGTCACACTAAAAATATTTTTTAATTCAATACACACGACCTTTCGTCATAAATGATTTCAAACTGAAGTCCAATAATTCTACAGCTTAAATTAACTTCAACACTTCTTGCAATTGTCAAGTATACAAAACACATGAAAAATATTGTTATTCTGCAAGATGATTATTATCAAAGGCATCATAAAAATTGTTTCTAACCCACAAAACATAAAACTGCAAACATATTTTTAACAGACGATCGAAAATCTTAGATTTAAGAGTTATAAAATGTGTAGAGATTATTAACATAAACCCTTTCTTATATACCATTATACACAAAGCAACGCTAAATAAAATTAACTTCTACAAAAATCCAATCCCTATTTAATAGCAAAAATAAAACTCGATAAATATCAATGCAAAACCATGAGGAAAATAACATAAAATATTGGTTATTTTGCAGAAAAGGGCTTACGTCGAATATAAGTTTAGAAAAAAAATATTTTCAGAATCAAATCAAAATTAAGCCCTTTAGTGGAAAACATTTTGTCTTCGAAGCGAAGGAAGATAAGTTTCATCAATCGATACCTGAGAAAAACCTTGGTTTTCGATTCTTTACAACAGAAAGAAGGTTTTTGTTCTTTTATAACAACTGGAGAATGAGGTAAGAAGGATTTTAAAAATCGCAGGGATATATTTCGCTGATGAAAATCAATACTAGATACTCCGGTTTGAGGCTGGAGATTTTAGAATATCTCATCTTTCCTTTTCTTGTTTTGGAACTCCTTCATTTTCACCTTCGATAAAAAAAAATAATAATAATAAATGCAAAGTTATGTTTCTATCGAATAAAATTTTCGATCGATGAGGCGAAAGTTTTTCGTCTTTTTTTTTTTAAAAAAAAAAAAGGAATTGATGTAAGAATTCGAATGTATTAGAAGATAGATGAACAGTTACTTCTCTATCATCATCGTCATCATTATAAAGTATAGAATATAAATTCACAATTGCATATTCGTGTTTCATACATTCGATTTTTTAGAAAAGATTATTTAAATAAAAATGGATGTATCCAATTTCGAGTAACGGATTAAAATATTATACATGCAGTTTAGATTTGAAGTAAAGGCACACACGAATAAGAAAAATAACACTATAAAGCTTTTAAATATCGGATTTAATATTTTAAAGATTATTTGGAAATATTTAAACGAAGACAAACGAAATCAACGCATTTTTTTCAATCTATTGAATCAATCGAATGTATATTAATAATTACTTAACGCGCATGAACTTTATTAACAGAATAAAAAAGAAATTCAGAAACTTTCATTGCTGTTCTGGACTTATATAACATTTCTTTCACCAAAAATACGGCCTTTATTGCATATAATGCAATTAAATAAAGGAGTCTGCGTAAAATGTTGTCTTGAAAACAATTTTATTGTAAAACAAGACATAATTTAAATCAAATATAAACAAATGTACATTTTTTAAAAGAGAGAGAAAAAGAATTTCATATATATATATTTAACTTACACTTCATCAATAAAGACATTTTATCACAAAAAATGTAAGGCAACTTAAATGTAAAATAAACAAGGCAATCACAATTTAAAATACACTGCTCGTATAGTATTGCTATTTATTCTCATTTTGAGAACCTCTCGATTTTAAAAGAGTTCTGTTGACAGTCAATTTAGTAGCTCCGAAATTCAAAAGGCAAAAAGAATGTGCGATTTAATAATATCAGCAACTTAACGAAAAGCAGATTTGTAAAAAGAATGAATGAAGCAATACATTAAGCACATTTCATTCAAAGATAAAGAAATAAAGAATTAAATACCAGACGATATGCAAACAAAGAAGACAAATAATTTAGAATAACCTTTTGTTCTTACAGAAAAGAGCGAAACTTATCATTGTAGGCGATTAATTTACATTAA
>BMAW01117562.1:142659-155159 GCA_019974015.1 Nephila pilipes | reverse complement strand
TTAAATAATTGAGTAACTGCCTTTGTTACACTCTACATTTCAGTTAATGAAGAAGTATCAACTGGATGTGAAATATGTTTAAATATAAATGGCGGTATTCCAAAAAGAAACAGATATTCACCAGATTTCATTTAATTTCATTACACAAGCAGAGTTTACACAGTGAATAAAATAACACCGGTCAAAAACGAGTTTTTTGAACATGGGTTTTCTTTAAAACTTCACACTTTGCGTAACATAATTTTTTATACCTTACATTTTAAAAGCAAAAGGGAACGTAGAGTCAAATTGAATTTATTCAATAATTAGTTTTAATAATTTATTTTATTATTTAACCTTTATAAAATTTATCATCTAAAATAAATATGTGTAAAATATTTTAGCTCAATTAAGCATTATGTTAATCAATTAAGCTACATGTAATTAAAATTAAAGCAAACGATAAATATTGTTATTAAATTGAATATATTTACGCTAAATGTAAGTAAAATTAAAGCAAACCATAAATTATTAAATGACGGATTTGGTGACTTGGCGAGAAACTTGTCGCAAAATATGATTCTTTAAATAATTACTTTTAATCAATTAATTTTTATTAATTATAATTGAATTATCATTCTGGCATCCCAAACAATCGTGTTTCGAAAATTTCAGCTCGTTCGAGCACTTTAAAACGTGAGAAAAAAAGCTTTTAAAGTTTTGACCTAGACAAAGTTACAATGGGAGTTAAATAAAACCCATGAAAAAGGAGATTGGAATTGAATGTATATAGGATGTCTTCGCGAATAATGCAAACGAATAGAACCCAAGCTCTGAACACTTTTTCAAATTAAGAAGATGTTTCACAATTAATAATATGTTCTGATTTCATCATCCTGCACAAAAAAAAGCACACATTATTCTCCTCAATGAATCAATATGCTTTATTCTTAGCACAAAATATATACCATATTTCATATTGTGTACCAAAAAGCTAAATGGATTTTTAACTTTTCATAATACAACGAAAAATTGCCTTTTTTTTATAGACGTTATTACAGATTACAAGGTCATATTTCAACCAGAAAATGAGATTCAAGTTTCAGTGCACTCTGCATTCAGCCTTTCACACAAGAATTCAAAAAGAAATACGCATATGTCTATCGAGTCATGATACTTACTAAAAACAAACCATTTTCGATGCTACGAGCACCATCTATTGGATTTTCTAAGGATTTATTGAATGACTCTCATAATTTCAAAAATACAAATTTATAAATCGCGTTATGAAATGTACGAGTAATTTTAAAAAATCACTTATTAAAAACATACAATAATTAAATTTCATGAATATTCTAAAACAAATTTAATTTTAACTTTGTTATAAAATTCAAATATAAAAATGATTTTAAATTTATTCCCTTTATACTTTTCTAGTCAAAAATATATAAATTTTAATCACGATAGTATTATAAAGGATTTCTACCACACTTTTGATAAATTTTAAGTAGTTGGATAAAATGAAAAGTTCAAGATCTTGATCTTAAATAAATTACACATTTTAGGGTTTTTTTTTTTTCTTTTTTTCATTTATTTAAAATTTGAAAAGAATCACATTTAATTGAAGCACAATAAAAAACATAAAAGACAAATGAACTAGAACTTTAAATGAATAAAAAGACTTAATAGCTTTACAATCGGCAAAGAAAAAGCAGTCGAATGTTGTAGTCGATTTTTTAAGCTGCTCAAATTGTAAAAGATTAAAAGGTTTTCAATTCAATTTACTTCTGAAAAATAAAATAATACATCATATTTCTCCCTACAGTCTCTTACGTATGGAGGAGGTAATCAATCTTCTCTTTCCGAAATTCATATTAAAAAATAAAGTTTCTTTCTATGAAAACAAAATGAATTTATTTCTTATTAGGATTTGAATGCAATAGAAGGAACATATTGTTTATGATCCTTTGAAATATTTTTGTTACTTTCAGAATGTCTCAATAAATCTTACTTACACTTAATATGATGTGTTTTACAAGTTGCGCAATTCCGTCTCGCTTTATCATTAAGAATTGTAACAAATATTAAAAAAATACTGATAAAATATACAGCTTATTTTAAAATTTATTCACAAATCCTTCTGAGAATTTGTGCAAAAATATAATCCAATTCCACCACGGGGATTTTTTACTACTTTATATAAAAACAACTGTATACTTGGATTTTAACTTCTATACATTTTAAAATAATATTACAGTTAGATTTCATTTAAAATTCGAAGCTTTAATGAATATTATTACTAATAGTTAGTATTTTTTTATTTATTAAATAATTTGGGTATAGCATAAATATACATAAAGCAATATAACCCTCGCTATAATAGTAGCAAGATTCATATATTTTTTTTTAAATCGCTATTTATCGCACTTTAATGAGAACAAATTTCCTTGAAGGAGAAATTTTTTCTTTTTTTGGAAATTCCACATGTAACAACGAGAAGGTTCATTCAATTATAATTTACTTGAATCATAATAAATAGCATTGCATCTAAATGTCTTTTCTAAGGATTACTGCACATGCTCATTTAAACAAAGAGAACTAAACAAAAAAGATTATGAATATTACGCTACTTAATTACAAAGAACTAAAACACCAGCATTGTACTACATTTGATCGATAACATGCCTCCTTAAGCAGCTACTAGTTAATATTTTTTACTATAAGCAAAAAATGACCTAAATACACACATTTGAAGTTGTGATTGCTTACTAACGTTTCTAAGAGAAGCAACATGAAGGCTATTGGCAACAGGCCTAGTAATTTTGAGCCTTGTTCAAGTGACGAGAACTATGCATGAGCTGGCACCTTCCTCTCCAAACTTCCACACCACATGAATGAGAATACTTGAAAAATCGGATGGCTGATCGATTGGTTTTCTTACGAGAAACAACACGAGGGCTTTTGGTTGGACAGGCCCCGTAATTTTGAACCTCGGTCAAGTGATAAAGACAACATCTGAGCTGGCATCCCCATCTCCTATCTTCCACACCACGCCAACGGGAGGATTCTGAGCCTCGAAGAATTTAAAATTCATTATATCCAGCTACAGTTGGTCTGAAGTGGCACAAAGGCTTGAACCCATGACTCGAAGAAATTCGCCGTCCGCGACCTTGACCAGTAAGCAAACGTGGCCACGGGAACTTGACTTAAATTAAAATGATTCAACCACGGCACGTGCGTATTTTGTGACTTCATGAATCGAACTTACAACTCGACGAAAACAACGCCGATTGGGTGTTTGTGACCATGACCACTTGGCTACCCCGGCCACACATATGAAGTTAGTTTCAAACATTGAATCTGTAAAATAAGATTACTTTTGTGATGAAAAGTATTTTGTTTGATGTATTTTGTATCCGAAAAAGACTTAGCAATTACCATATCATTAAAAATGATACGTTTAAATTACAATCAATGACAGATCATGAATGCATAGAAGTATACAGAATGTTATATTTGTCACAATATTTATCCTCTGATACTTTGAAAAACTTACTTCATTCAAAGAAATCAATAAATATATTAAACTGAGCAGAAACGAGGAAAAATTATGACTTTTTACCATTCTGTTTAAAATAATATTGTGCTTCCTAGCGAAATTAAATAATTTTTTACACACATTGGATTATTTCTTTATTAAAATGTCGCCAAATATTGAAACAAAAACATAAAAATGAAGTAAAAACTACCAGCTGAGAAAATTAATTATTTAGATAATAACATTTGATAATTGAGACAGTAATACCGATAATTTTAATTACACTGAATCATTAATTCAGTAGTTTAGTCAAATGAGTATTAAAAAATTACACAGAGTCAAATTTGTACAGATATTAATATCGTTATAGAGCTTAAACATTTAGTATAAACATGTAGCACATCATTAAAATAAGAATTATTTTAAGAAAAGTTGTAAATTAATATTTACATAACTCCAACACAATTTTCTTAAACTTCTAAAATTTTACTCTTATACCAAAAAACTAGTAGTCATACCATTCCTTAACTAATTAATTTATCGTAACGTAACTATTTATCCATCGCTACTAATGAAATTTAATTAAGCAACATTTAGGACTATCACTTCCAAACTGTGTGAACAAAAAAATAGTTCTTACGCTTATCAGCATTAATTACCATAGTTAAACACGTCGGAAATACCTTCGAAGGAAAGGGAAAAAAACCATGTAATCAGTACAAAAATAACAAACATAGCATTTCGTAAAAAAAAATCGTTTGGCAGCTTAAATGATGCCATCTTCGTTATCCTAATTTCAACAAAAGAAAAAAACAGAAACGATATGTTAGGAAATTAATACAATTATCGCGTTTTCATATCCATTATTCATATTTCGTTTTCGGTTACGTAGTAAAAAAGATTTTTTTGATAAAAAATGTCGATGCACTAATTTGTATATCGTTTAATTCTGTATCGTTAAAGAGAACGAAAATTGTTTAATCGATTGAGTTGTTAGAGCGAATCATATTTCAAATGAGAGCCTAAAATATAGTGTGAACAAGAAATGGAATAAAAGTGTTTGCATACGTAAAAAAGTATTTACGTATAATCAAAAATAAATCGTTTATTTAAAATTAAATTAATTAAATCATAGATTTAGCATAAATCTATAAATTACAAAAAGTTCCTATATATTTGTTTAATATTCGAATTAAAATAATAACAGAAGATGATATGCCAAGAAATTCTGCTAATAGAATAAATTAATTAGCATTAAAATATGAATAATTTTTTTTTTTATTTATATTAAACTTCCCCACAGAGAACATTTTCTTAATCGTCATTAGAATTACTATGTTTTCTCTCATTATTTGATTTACTTATTTTTTTAACTAAATCATACTGAAGTTTTAGTTTAGTTTTTATTAACGTCGCACTCGAAGCAACACGAGGGCTATTGGCAACGGACCTCGTAATTTTGAGCCACGGTCAAGTGACGAGGACGACACTTGAGCTGGCAAGATTATTAAAAACGTTAATTTTAAAATATATAACAGCTTAATTAATAATCTAAAGTTTTACCAAAAATTATAATATTAGGACGAAAACTTTTTTTTGTGATTCTTTATCCCCTAAACCTAGGCATAGGACGCAAAAACCCCAGTCCATGAGACGGTTCCGTTCGATTCTCCTCCATCCCTAGGGAACGTCCTACGACAAGGCAGGACGTCCCGAAATGGTTAAATAACGTATCAAAAACAGTACAAAAAACATTTTAGCTAGCTCAAAATCTCATATTCAGTTTCAAACTGGCATCAAATCTAGAGAAAGAAACCTTTAACGAATTTCAAGATTTTCACACGAAATCTATTCATATGAGAAACGGAGTAAATGTTAGTATATGTTACGGCGATCGGTATAGGATGGCGATCGAGAAGCGGCAGCGTTGATTCGAACCCTGGACCAAGGAGTCCGAAGTTGACGGGCCTACCAATCAAGCCGAAAAGATATCTCATCGGGCTGGTTGAGTAAGGCCTTTTGAGTCGCTGCAATACTCCCCCTCCAGTATCATCGTGATGATACGAAGAGTTTGTACAGAAGGTTGTTTTTTCGATTTTGTCAGCCATTACTGCAATTGATTGCAATTGTTATACATCCCCTCCCTGAGTCATCGGCTATCTCGTGTTGAGTGGCGGGTCTCGTCGACACGTGCGCCAGAGCCGGGATATACAGAGGCAAGTATTTTTTGTAGGAGGTGAGACGGCTTATCGTCACCCAATTGTAGTTCAGAAAGCAATTTTCTAATTTGTAGATTTTCCGAATCTGAAAACTCTTGAATTAATCGGTTTTTTAGTGTGGTGTATCGATCCGCGTGTGGTGGGTCAAACAGTAAATCGGAAACCACCGACAGAATTTCAGAGTCAATTGCAGCAATAACATTATTGTATTTAGTGACATCATTAGTAATGCCAGAAAGCTCAAAATTTGCTTCTGCTTGGAGAAACCAAAGCTTTATATTCTGCTTCCACAGCGGTGGAAGTATAGCAGCGACACGTGACACGTGTTGTTGAGCATTACTATTCTCAGTCATTTTTGAAAAATATAGAAACGCGAAGTATGAAATATTAATTAATAATAATGAATTAAGAAAAATAGTTAAATTGCTAATTTAAAATAAATATTTCTGAACCAAACACAGAGAGATCATGAGAGCTTACCTTGTTTGTCGGACACGTGCACATCGTTGAAAAGTTTTAATCCATTTTAATCTAAAGGTGGAATTCATAACCAGGGTCACCACTGCTGCGTTCGGTATAGGACGGCGATCGAGAAGCGGCAGTGTTGATTCGAACCCTGGACCAAGGGGTCCGAAGTTGACGGGCTTACCAATCAAGCCGAAAAGATATCTCATCGGGCTGGTTGAGTAAGGCCTTTTAACTTCTAAGAGAGTCGCTGCAATGTTTAGCAACAGAAAAATTCGTATCATTGTGCATTTAGTTGACGGAGATTTTAAGACTTGATTTTTATTGATTGGTGACAGCATTAATCTTTGTAAAAATTTAATTACTGAATTAAATTTTTATAAAATTTACAATGCCGAAATTTGAAATTTGTTTTAGAAAAATGTTTTGGTTCATGTGCGCGCCCTCTACCTATATCTTAATGCTCGGGAGAAACTAAATAACTATCAAAAACTACCGATATGGGTTTTAGTTTAGTTTAGTTTTTATTAACGTCACACTAGAAGCAACACTAGGGCTATTGGCGACGGACCTCGTAATTTTGAACCACGGTCAAGTGACGAGGACGACACCTGAGCTGGCACCCCCCTCTCCTAACATCCACACCACGCCAATGGGAGGACTTTGGGCCCCGAACAGATTTAACGTGCATCAGCCCCGGCTACACGGCGGGTCTTTGGTGGCCAAGGATCGAACCCGCGACTGAATACCGATATGGGTAATCGCTACATACGCCGATAATCAGTCACCTTTATTGTAACTAATTAAAAGTAGTTTGCAAAATGAGTAATTCTTTTTTTTTTTTTTTTTTTTTTGGTACTTTAAGTTTTTAATAAAAAAAATCGAAAAGACTTGGTCTATAATCGTCTAAATATCTAATATTCTAAGAACGAACAGCGTGTAAAATTTATAAGTTTAGAAGCTAAAATTAAAATTTTAGACTACCTACGTAACGAAGAAACATAAATAGATTCTTCTAAATTACATTTCATTAACGAAGCTTGTAACACCGTAATTTAGCGCTACTTTTCTTGTACCATTAAACGATAGCCAGGTGGCGCCACATGTTCTTTTGGTTAAAAGCGCAAGCACGAGAAGAAGCGAAAGCTCGATGGAAAGCGAGAGACTTGGTAGCAGAATGATGGAGTGATGTTCGTGAATCTGTGTTTCATATATGTTTTGTATCCTGTCTCGTGTTGTAGAACGTGTCAAATATTAAATAATATTTGTTCCTGAAACCATCCCGGCTGTTCATTATTTTGTACCGAAATAATAACAACATTGGATGGATACAAGCTACAATAAGAGTTGAAGTAAACAATGCTTAATTTCAAACTTAATATGTATTTCAATCGGAAATAAGAGAATGGTGTCGATAATATAAAAGCACCAAATTTGTTTTTAATTAAATTTTACTTTTCTTTTGAATATAAATAAACAAATTTAATCGAATACAGAATACTAAATATTATACATTTTCCTTTGTTATCAATTTATACAGTATTCTGAGAAAACAATTTTTGTGTAAACAGGAAATCAAGTACATTAAGATACAATGTGTGCCTTGAAAATATTACAGAAAATTAATTTTATTAATTTTAACAGAATTTCAGTTTTAGAACAAATCTGTAAGGTAATGCCATTAAAATTTTCAATCTCCAGTTTATAATTCTTACAATAACAATCAAACTTTTAACTAATTAGAAAACAAATAAGCAGCTACAGTGAAATATAATTGATAAAGAATAATAAAAAGAATAAAATTATTAGATAAGAGTCTCAAAAATGGATTCGTATAATTTGGTTAACATTCTATTTTGTTTTAGTTTATTCAAAGTTTAATGCAAAATGAATTTCTCTCAAACCATTTTGCTGAAATAATAACTCATCAACAGCTTTGAGTTGAACGATAAGAAAATATTGACTAGTTTAATTACAGATCGTTCATTAAAGTAGCTGATAAATTTTGCAGAAGACGATAATATATTGAGAAACTACTCCGGAATAAGTTTAATTTACACATGCATCTATTCATAATATATTCATTAAATCAACAGTAAGGACAAATTAATAACGAATTACGAATGCAGTTAAGGACCATTCAGAACGATTCTCATTAATACATTTTCATATATGAGTACCAAATACGAACCATCGCTCTTCGATGACTTAAAATTAAGCCGGAATTAACGAAAAGCAATCGATTGTGTGCCATTGATTTGAACTCTTGTCGTTTCAACAGAAAAATATGCGAATTTTGTAAGCGAATGTGATGAAGAGATATTTATTTGGCGTAAAAGGCTTTTATGGATCAACAGATATCTCGAGAATCAAGATGGAATTAGTCTGTGATTTTAATTAATGTTTTCTATTCTTACTCACTCTGGAATAGGAATTAGGGACACAAAGCTTTTAAAGTATTAAATCTTAGAGACACGATTTAATATTTTAAGGGCTTTTAAGGTTTCTATTTATGTAACTTATTTGATTCTTGTGAAAGTCGCTATTGTAGAGATCAGCGTTTCAAATATAGTTTATTGTATTTTTATTGAAATTTAATACAACACCATACATTCAATATATTCCCAGCTAAAAAGATTTTAAAATTTAGTACTCTGTTTACTTATTTTTTATTACTATTTTTGAAAAAAAAAAAAAAAAAAAAACTAACTTTGAAAGCATTTAATGCGATTTTAAAATATCGTCTGTAAATTTTCAGATCATTCTATTACTTGAAAATAATTTTTAATAAGAACGTACATTTGATAGAGATATATATTTTTTATTCATTTGTTTGCAAGAGATGCGATAAATTCAATAGTTCCGATTGGAGAATTGGATTGGTTTTATAAACGTCGCATTGGAAGCAACACGAGGGCGATTGGCGACGGATTTCGTAGTTCTGAACCTCGGCCAAGTGACGAGGATGACATCAAAGCAGATAAGAACTCTCCTAACTTCCACACCACGCCAATGGGAGGACTTTGGTCTTCGACAAATTTTATGAGCATCAGCCCCGGCTACACGGCGGACTTTAAGCGGCATCCAAGATTCGAACTCACAACTCGACGAAAACCGCCGGCGGCGAGTACGTGACCATTAGGTTAACTTAGTCACTCAGGTAGGAGAAAGTAATTTTAAAAGGTCTTATGATTAGCATTTCGTTCACGAATTCAAGATAAATAGCAGTGACGGCAGAATTATCTTCCACATAAACTCGAACTAGCTTTAAAATTCATGTCGTACACCACTACTTGCCATTCCTTTGTATAAAATGGAATGACTTTCATTTTAAAAAAAAATCTAAAGAATGGAGCTTATACATTCAAATATAGAGTAAAAAATAATTGAGCTTTGTATTTTTATCTCATCTCATTAACATGTAACACATCGATCAATAACTCCCGAGTCTAAAATTGAAAACAAATTTTTTTTTTGAAAAATTTTTTTTTATTCATCAACATAACACCTTTTGTTAATCACCTTTTAGGGTGCTACAATCGTTCCAATGCTTTTCCAAATCTTTTTTTTTTTTTTCCCAATTTTTTTCCCCGCAAGAAATCTTTTTTGTTGCGAGTAAATAGCGATAAACAGCTTTCTGAATCATCGACTCGTTGCTGTTTTTGTTCCATCGAAAGCAATCGCGGCACCCACTTGGAAAAAACCTTTTTCACCTCACTTCAAAAAACCTTTTTCCTGGTCCGATCGACTTAAAATTTTGACACGTTTCAAGCAAAGGTTAGTACTCTAGAAAGACCTGGTTACTGGTTTACTACGAGCGCCATCTCTGGGTTAGTCTCGGGAGTTATTGATCGATGTGTTAAAGATAAATGTGAAGAGAAAAAAAATACAGCAGTTAAACGCATATAAAACTTTTTTAGAATAAAAACATGGGACTTATTTTAAATTATTACGTACAAGATATTTATCAATAAAATGTTGAAAAAATAACGATGTTCTTATTAAATTCAAGAATTTAAACTCGTAATCGTTTACATGAATATAATTCTAAAACAATATTTTTAGTTCAAAAATAATAATAACTTATACTAGAAACTTATAACTTATAAGTATAGTTAATTTTTAACTATACTTACAGTAATTATAAATATTTCGTAAAACGTTTTTAAAAAATGAAATATTTTATTAATCAAAACACGCTTGATTTCGAAATATATATTATTTCGTATTATTGCGAAATAATTTATTAATAAGTTCTGATTATTACAAATAAGTTTTCGCTTTCAGTCGCAAAAATGCTGCATTTGAAATTTTCGTTTTCTCATCAATTTATAAAATTTAATTACTCAGGCTTTTAATATTAAAAAAAAATTGTAGATATTATTTATGTGTGAGGCAATGACAAAAGTATTTTTTTATCAAATACAAATTATCCAATGCTAAATTAGTTAATACCAATATATAATGTACCAGGTGTCTTAATATAAACGCATTTTTGTAAGCAAAAGCACTTAACAATCAAACATCGTAAAGACAATCGTAAATGTTAGTTAATAACGAATATCTAAATGTAGAAACAAATTTAATAAATATTACAATAGGTTTAGCTACATGTCTTTAATGAATATTAATTAATAATACGATGGTAGTTCAAAAATTAACGACATTTGAAGACAGATGGCATTTTTAAGGTAAATTGTCAAGTAACCATTGGGTGCTACTATCTGTTAAATGGAGGCAAAACAAGTCTAACACTGATTCAAAAGTTAGTTGTGCTTTGATCGTCACTTGCTGCCAAATCAAAATTTCATTGTTGCCGCGTCGAGTCGTCACCGTCGATGATAAATGGATTCATCGTGATACACCGGAAACCAAACAAAAATCAAAACAATAGCTTATTTCCATTGAATCTGCTTCAAAGAAGGCGAGGATGATTTCATCGGCCGGAAAAGTCATGTCGAAGAATTATTTTTGAGGAGCGAAAGGAGTCATGATCACGAATATGATTAACTGACACTTTAACAAATGTCTAGCGAGCCATGATGCTTACTAAAAACAAATCATTTTCAATTCTACGAACACCATCATTCGCTAATTCTAAGGATTTATTGAACGACGCTAGTACTATAGCTTTAATCAATATTAATGAATATATAACTCTAGTTTTAATAAATATTACTACAGTTTTAAAAAGTCGTGCTATGTAATACATTGAACAAATTTTAAGCAAAGTATTTTAATTCACTCATTGTTTTGACAGGTCTGCAGATACTGAAAATACGCTGACAATAAATAAATATGACACAAACGACTGGGTAAATTCCTTAAATAACAATAATAAAATGAAATAGTTCGCATTAATGTGCTCTGTAATTTACACTGCGGATTAAGAAGCCATAGCAAAGATTTTAATTCGTGTAGATAAGTAGCTTACATAAGACTTAGTAAATACATTTAGAAATTATTAGTGTGAAATTAGTGTCATAAATGACGCCTATAGCTACTTGAGATTTATGATTATTTGTTCAGTTTATGTCAAAAGCTCTCTTACGGTGTCACTTCAGTAATAAGCTTATTGTAATAGCAGGAGTTTTGATCACATTTCGACTAGTCACTACTAATATAATCTGACGTTTAATAATATAATGTTTAGTACTTTTGAAAATAAATAAGACGTTTTGAAAACGTTTTATTGTATTACATTGTGTGTGTGTGTGTGTGTGTGTGTGTGTGCGTGCGTGCGTGTGTGTGTGTAACAGCAAATTTAATAAACTGGTGATTACTCTTAAACACCAATCAACTTGATAAATGTGATAAATTATTGAATATTTATCACATTTACCGGTTAGCTTATAAAATCCCCAACTCGTAATGGGGAATGTAACAAAAGTCCATAAATTTTTCAAAATGTATGATGTCAGATGCACATGATTTCAATAGTATTTCTAATTTCATGCAGGTTAGAGAATTTTTTTATTAAAATATTAAATCATGGACGATATGCATGAGCGGTTTAATTGAAAGTTATAGAATATTTAGGACTCTAAGATAGCGAAAAGTTGTTTTTTGACCGAAAGAAAGATATGACAAATTGTTCAAAAAAATTGATTAATAGTAATTTTGATCATTTTGTATTTTTCAATAATTTTTACTACATATATTACATAACGTATGCTATTATCTAATATATCTGTTATAAGATATGTACTGAAAGTTAAATACAAAAAGGCCACTTTTATTTAAATTTTTAAATTGAAATATTACTGTAAATTTTATTGTAAGTCATCATGACGTTCTTC
>BMAW01117562.1:0-142649 GCA_019974015.1 Nephila pilipes | reverse complement strand
AGGCTTAAAGCAGCGAATTAAAGACGCGTCTGTTATATTTGATTAATTTGTTTCATAAGCACTCACACTGTAGCCTTAAAATCAAATGCAAGTACTTAAAATATGCCCGACTCGCATTCAAATTATTTGTGGAGATATTCTATTTATGTTAATTACATTCAAGAACTTGCTTTACGTCTAATTTTACCATTCTCAATGGAGATAGTCGCAAATGTAATAGCTATTTTATGGTAATTAGAAAAGGTTCTGGAATTATATCATTACAATTTTCAATCCACAGAGCTTAGTTTAAGATTAAATAATTCTCCTTTGTGGCTGTATTGGGATTAAGTATGAAGTTGAGTCAATAAGTTCCAAGAATCTAGACAGAGAATAAAATTAATTGAACAAATTACATCTTTAACGGTACTTTCCTTTAAATTATACTGTATTCTCTTTCAAGAATTACGTAAGTTTGTTACTAATTTTCGCGTTAGGTATTGCAAATTTTAAATTAACTTTTTATTCAATTTTTTTCTATTCCAAAACCATTATTTCGCTTCTGCGTGAATGAAGGGCTAGAGAAAACTAAAAAGATTCTTCAATTAGTACTCACGAATTTCTCTATTCCACACATCCGTTAAGAATACTCATCATTTCTGTATAATGCTTTTCAAGATAACAATAGCTTCATACTTATAAATAGGCAACTGTAGCTTTATATTAGATATAATATTTTTAAAAAATGCGAGGAATAATGACAGTTCTTTAATGATAGGTTTCATTATTTTGAAATCTACTAGCGACGTTCTTCAATATTTTACGTACTATTGGCGACAGACTTTGTCGTGTTGAATGATATTGGTGCTATACTTAGGTATGTTTAAAGTCATTGGTGTTAGACAAGTTGAGCATACTGACGACATGCTTCGCTAATATGAACCAAAATCAGATAGCAAGAATGATTCTTGCAATGTTATCTCACTCCCTAAACTTTGACACTATACCACGTAAATCCAGCTACATAGGAACTTTCATTATTCCAAACAATAGTCTTCGACAGAATTAAATTTCAAACCCTTCAAGGCAATCTTTCAGACCCGTCGAAATCTTGCCCGGTACATATTGATACGCAATCTTCTCTCATTTCACTTATTACTTTAAACTATGAATTTTAGGATTAGTTAAACCAAATAATCTTATTGTAAAGTAGTTAGTGAGAAGAAAGCTCCAATTATACATGAAAAAAATTAATAAGATTAATAATAATGACTCAAATTAGACCATCATTTCGTGTATGCAATTAGTTTATTTAAACAAGAATAAAGTTAATAATTTTTACATGGAGTAGAATGATAGCTTTTGTGCTCCATCGAATAAATTAATATAGATGAAAAAAAATTAATAAGATTAATAATAATGACTCAAATTAGACCATCATTTCGTGTATGCAATTAAACAAGATTAAAGTTAATAATTTTTACATGGAATAGAATGATAGCTTTTGTGATCCATCGAATAAATTAGAGTTAAGCCATTCCTTAAAGAAGCTAGTATGAATATTCAATGCATGACTCACGAGTGTGACATGTCTGTGTGAATGTGTAGGTCCAAATATTTTAGCGAGCTGTTTATTTAAATGTGACGCCAGGAGGGATGCAGGGTAGCCACAAAGGGAGATAAAATACAATTTCCTCCTCACGATTCTGACTTCTGAAATATCCAGAAGTCTGAATCGTGAGGAGGAAAATGTAATTTATCTCTCCATCTACGGAACTTTCATTTGTAAATTCAAACTCCAAGAGAAACCGTTCCAAATTAAAATCCACTGTACCATAATCATGGGGAAATACATATCAGTATTTCGAATGCCTTATAGTACCTATCCAACAAGGAATTCCTCGTTGTAATTTAGAAGTTTTAACTTTTGACTTTGTTTCTGAAGAGAGCCGCCGGATATTTAAAATGCAGGTTCTTCTTTATTCAACAACATGGTGTTTGGTGCATTTAGGAGTTCAAAAAAATGAGCAAACAAGGAACTTGAAAATCACATAAGCAAAACTTAAAAGAAATTATTTCTTACCATACTTACTAATGAAATGGAATACATAAATTTGAACATGTTGTAAAAGTTCCTTTTTCATATTATAGCGATTATCAATACTACTTTTCGAATTCATAGTTCTTCAGCTACGTAAATCTTAATCATAGTTCTTATAATGTAGTTGTATTAATTTGAGGTTCTCTAAATAAATATATTAATAAATAATCAAATATAGTATTAAAATCAAAAAATTCTATTATTTATATATTAAAGCATTCAACGCTTGTAAATTGTTTGTGAACTTGACCATTGTTTGTTAATTTTAATCATGTGATCACGAAAGCACTGAGATGAAATTTATTGAACCGAATATCAAAGCAATCGCTTTTTATCCAGTGCAATTTTTGTCACGAAAACGAGCAATATTGTGAAATTAAACGAAAAACAAAAAAATAACAATTCTTTTGTAGTATCCAAGAATCTCAACAACTTATCATACGAGGTTTTTTTCCCCAGCTCCTTATACAAGTAGTTTTCGATTAATCGACGTAGACATGCAAAAGACTGCAATCTAAATTCTTTCAAATATTCCATTTACAAACACGCAGTATTTTCATGCATTTTTAAAAAATGCTTTCTCCTAAAAATTCTTTTGAGAATTTTTTGAGTTTCATTCGTTTTTTCCCCTCTCTTTCTTTTCTCTAAGGTAAAAAAAAATATTCCCATGGAGGAGTTTTCTAATAAACTGAGTTTATGTTGCCAGTTTTACGGTACCAGAGGAAAAAAGATTTCACATTTTTCTCAACACTGTAGAGAAAATCAAAGAATACATCTGCAGAAGGAAAAAAAAGACGTCGAACAAGTTTGTGATACTTTTTTTTTTCTACTTTCTCGATACACATTCTCGATGTCTCACAGAATTCTAAATGTATAGAAATAAAGGTAAAAGTTTGTAGTCATAAAATCTTGATTTTTAGAGCCTATCCCACCCAAACTATTTCTTTCAATTCCAAAATCGATGGAAATTTCAGATCCGTCCCATACAAGATTTTCAATATTCTCTTCACTTTTTATACTAAAGATTCCTCTTCAATCATGATCTTTTGCGCGAAAAAAATTGAATTATTTTTTGTCTTCATAATGATTAGCAGAAAATAGTCAATCATGAATAGTTCGAAGTTGAAGGAACCAGAAAAAGAATTTTAAATTATGCTAGAATTTAAATACACGTGTTTTCCTACAGAGAAGAGATACATTTAAATAAAAAGCTAAATCCACGATGAAATATGTAACAAAAAAGCGCTTTATTTTATAAAATACATTTATATTACTATATAAGTATTTATATTTTTCAATTAAATTAAATATTCTTATTACATACAAAAACGAGTTACAATGATTTAAAAAAAAACATGTATTTTTACTTGCCACTTTAAATGTAATCTATGTATCATCGCAAATGACTCCAACCAATCAGGTAATGAAAAAAAATGGAATCTTCTACTTATGACTGAACTGCAGAAAACAACTAACCTCAGGAGAATCCCATAACGCGGGTCTCTTCAGCAACAACGTAAGAAACTAAGACGTCCTAATAAACAGCTAGAGAACAAATCCTTTTTGGTCTCATTGGTAAGAGCACTGCAAAAAGCGACAAACAAAGATTTCTCCGGACACAAAGATGGAAGGTTCGAAACGCCTCCGACCCTCAGAATCAATTTTCCTTCCCGAAACGGGGTAGAACATTCCCTGGCGTGGTAGAGAAAATATCTTGCTCCTGTCAAATTGGTGACCCAGGACTTGATCATTAAATGGTAGCACAGCCTAGAACTACTTGTTGCATGTACCCCAACGCAAAACATTTCCCCCTGTGTTTCTAAGATAACCACACATAAATCACAACCAGTGATATACCAGCTACGGCGCATGCGTCAAATATAAACCCCATCTTAACTCGAAGCAACCAATGACATCCAAAAACGAAACTTCAAACAGGAGGAGATGAATATCAATTGCATTAACGGCTGGAAAAACAACTTTCTCGTAAATATTTTGCTAAATGTCCAACATAACATCACGATGATACTGGAGGGGAAGTATGCGATGGCTGTTTATAACAACTGCGAGAGAAGTTAAAACGCCTTCATAATTAGCCCAATGGGAAATCTCTGTTGGTACATTTAATAAGAGTACAGCAAAACACGACGAGACAAGTTTTCCCCAGACCGAAAGACCGACGGTTTATATCATCCCCGTCGCGAAAGACCAACCAAAAGGGTAAAAAAATCCATCCCCACAAAGTGGCGGAGTAAGAACGTCAGCCACTCGACCAGCAAAGGAAAAATATTCCAACGTCCCTCACTTCCTTTATCCTTAGAAACATCGTTAAAATAATAATGCACGTCATTATTATTTTAACGATGTTTCTAAGGATAAAGGAAGTCTCATGATCTATGGAAAGTCTCATGAATTATGTTTACCGTAACGATCTAAATGGAATCGCACGAAAAATTCCAATTATCCAAAATAAAATTTGTACTACCCAAAATTTCAAATAATAGAAGCTCGAATGCATATTTCTAGCATAAATATATATTTTATAGTATCATGTTTTACTTCCACTTTAAGGCAATTATCTCTACATTATTCCATAAGCCTGTTTTACGAGAGTAAACCACGTTTTTACAGTACTTCAACACAAGCTTAAAAGATGTGAGTTGTTTACAGAACACATTGAACATTGATGTTATATTTTTTAAAAAAAAAAAACGAACTCCTCACAAGATATTCTGTTTGTACATTAATATGTAACATAGCTTTTCTCTGCTTTTGGTTTGGCGGATTTTGCAGATGAAACTACAGAAAATTGTTAAGAAGAATAATTCTAAAAATAAAGATAATAGTAAGAATACATTTATATTATAAGAATTCAAATATGCAATGTAAAATAAGAATTCGACAACAATTTTCTTTGATAATTGTTTTGAAGCACAAGATGATTACTGCTCCATGTATAACTACAATCATTTAGCTTTTATGTGATATAGTCGGACTCGAGAAAAATGAATATATATCAGCATTTTTATATTTTGTATACTTTATACATTATTTTAAAATATAAATATTATGTATTGTTGTTAACAAAGTACAATTTCATCTTTTGTTTGTTTCCATAACTATAGGAATAGGAAATAAACATGTGTCAGAATGTATTTCATAAAATTACACAGCAATATATATTAATATAATTCTTACAGAATAGGCAATACATTTAATAACAAAATTACTATAATTTTCTGTGAAATTATAAGTCGTTTTTTCTGTAAAAAAGAGCAATAAAGAAACATGTACAATCTCCGTAAATGTCTTCATGCTTTTTCCAATTAATTTAATTGACTTAAAACATCTTAAATATTCTTTTCCAACATTTCTCTCCACGTTCTTAGAAAATTCTCAAATATTTTTTAAGAAATCACAATTTCTAATTAAAACATTTTCAACGTTCCTTCTTTCTCGTTCTAATAATTTAAATGCGCATTAAATACAGCATAGAAACAAACATTTTAGTGAATAAAAGTAGATAGAGCCTGCCCTCCCTCATTTCCCAGACAACTGATTTCATATTCAAAAGTCAAAAAGTGTCTCTTCGTTGAAAAGACTTTGGCGAAAATGCCATTTGACTAAAATCCCATGTCATAATCTTTTCTCTTCAGTGACCCGATTCCCCAAACATGAATATTCAAGACTTTTCAAGCCTTTATCCTCTTAGAGTGTCTTTAACTTTTCACTTGTGTTCATAAAAGAGACCAGTTTAAATTCTTTTTTTTATTTCTCCCTTTCTTTCATTTCTTCCCTGTTTTCAAAGCAATGAATGGTAATTGTGAATTTCAACTGAATTAATGAACTTTCTACAAACGAACATTCCCAATTGATTTTAGCTGATACATTCTAGTTATTGAATTCCATATTAATAAGCTATACATAAAGGAGTTTTGTGACATGTGAAAAGGCGACTTTTGATCATTTTAAAAAGAAAGTAAATATGAAACAGCTGGATTTTTCAATTCGATTCTTATTCGTGATTTTGATGGTACTTGAAGCATATAGTGTGGTTTAATTATAAATTATACAACTATTGTAGTATAGTTGCAGAATTTTGCTTCTGTCTACAACTCCGTATATGTCTGTAAATAAATGGATAGTTTTTGGAACTTTTTCTAAAGTAAATTACGGGGCTTGGCTTACGTACGGATTCAATAGTTCGCTAACAACATAGGTACATTTTTGTTAACAGCGTGCAAGTGATAAGTCGCCAAACATAGTATATTTTATCTCTAAAGTTTATACGTAATGCGTTCATGAGGGAAAAAAATATTTTTGAATGAAAAGTTCATTCTTCTCACGAAAATTATTTTGTTTTCGAAAGTATTCATATTACTGGTTTGCTAAGCAGTCGCTAAAGTGAAAAATCTGACGTTGACGATATTTTATTCGGCTAACGAAGTGTGCCAAAACGTACTTTAGAAATAATAACACCGGTAAGAAACGAGTTTGGGGGGCATGGGTTTCCTTTCAAACTTCACACTTTGCGCAACATAATTTTTTTTATACTTTAAATTTTAAGAGCAAAAGGGAACGATGAGTCAAATTAAATTTATTCAATAACTAGTTTTAATAAGTTATTTTATTATTTGACGTTTATTAAATTTATCACCTAAAATAAATACGTGTAAAACGTTTTAGCTCAATTAAGCATTAATTATGTTAATCAATTAAGCTACGTGTAATTAAAATCAAAGCAAACGATAAATTATGTTATTAAATTGAACATATTTAATCTAAATGCAATTAAAATGAAAGCTAACGAAAATTATTTTAATTGAATATTATATCAGCTACATGTGTAATTAAAATTAAAGCAAAGGATAAATTATTAAGCGGTAATTTGGGGAGTAATTATATAACTGGTATATTTATATAACTATTTGGCATGTCAGTAATTATATAACTAGTAGTCTGCAGTCATATTAACTATGTCATGTCAGAAACCATATAAATAGTCTATAGTCATATAACTAGTAGTCTGCAGCCATATAACTATTTGTCAGTAATCATATAACCAGTAGTCCATAGTCATATAAATATTATTCAAAACTTCGTTTCTTTCGATAAGTACCGGAACTATGATATTGGAAGTGCCCGAATAATCTTTACTGTTAAATGTCCTTAAGAAACGTGGATTACGAGACTTCTCGGGATGCCATATTAACAGTGTCTCTTTCTATCCTTAAGAATTGGCTTATCAGCGATGGACCTCGGAATTTTCAGCCTCGTCAAGTAACGAGTACGACACCTAAGCTGGCACCTCCCTCTCCAAACTTACATATCATGCCAATGGAAGGACTTGAGACCTCACCAGATTTGACGTGCATCAGCCCACGGCGGGTCTTTAGTGACATCAAGGCTCGATCCCACGACTCGACGAAGCCACACCGCGACCATGGCAATGGAACAAATAAACAAGTAAAATATATATAAATAATATATATATATATAATATAAATAAATATAATATAAATAAATGTAATATAAATATATATAAAATATATAAATAAGTATAATATATACATATATAATATACATATGTATGTGCTGTATATGTAAATCTTCAACAATAATATAAGGCCTTATGTTAATAATAATATGTATGTAATAATATATGTATATAAAAGATATGTAATATGTATGAAGCTATACGTAACTGTATATGTAATTGGCCATATGTATGTATGATATGCATATCATACCAATAATAGCCAATAATATGGAGTAATATAAAGATATATTAATATGAGTTTATTATGTAAATAAATATATTGTATAGTATGATATGTAGTATGTGTAATAATGTATGTATATGTATAATAATATATATAATATGTATGTATAATATGTATAATAATATGTATGGCTGTATGTAATAATATGTATGTATATAAAATATAATATAATAATAATATACCATATATGGAAATATGTGCTCATATGTATCCATATCATAATATGTATAATATATTATGCATGTATAAATATGTGTGCATGTATATGTATGAAATATATGTATATGTAACATATGTATGTATATATTATTATGCATATATGTGTAATAGTAATACATATATATTAATATGTATAGTATATGTATAAATATAAATATAAGTAATACATATATTATGTGCGTATGTATGTGTAACATATATGTATAATAATATGTAACTCTTTCTCATATGTATGTAATATATCTATATCATACATGAAATCAAAGTATGTGTAAAGATGTAAATATATGAATAAATATATTATGTAAATAAATGAGATTTATGCTATTATGTTTATTTTATACTATATAATGTGCATAAATAAGTAAAGAAATATAATAATATTAAACTTATAAATAAATCACTCTTATTTGAAATCACATCGGTGTGATCATGGACCTCACGACTAGAAAGGGCTCATCACATATGTGATACCGTAGGCAGGGAGAAACGCGTGATCACGTTCATGAACGGGTTAATAAATAACATAGTAGCTAAGGAAAGCTAACATTAAATACAGCTAAGGAAAGTAATACCGGGGCTTTACAAAGTAATATTTCAAAACTATTTTTATGAACAAGAATGCATTCTAAAAAAATTAAGCCTGTTTGGTACCTCAAAAAAACAATTTTATTAAAGTCTAAGTTCGTCAGCCACTTATTAAAAATGATACATCCAAACTACTTCTAAACACTTTATTTTGAAAAGTGATTTTTTTCCCGAAGACGGTAAAAGAATAATGTAATAACACAATAAATACTTAAAGCAAATAACTGTATTCGTTTTGGAAGCAATATATTTAATTAAAATAAGCTCAAGTGATGTTATTCAGAGATTTATTCAAGTACTCTCTCTCTCTCTCTCTCTAATCAAACACAGAAACTAAACACATTCGATGATATTTAAAATTAGAAACAGCTTCTCATTTTTATTATCTGCTGTTAGTTGAAGCATCCTAAATTAAGAGTTGGATTTTTGTTATACTTAATTGTTATTTGCTTTCAAACACAGATAAAAAAAATTAAGGAAATCTGTTGCTGTTCTCATGCAGTTCCAGGAATTTCTTTGAGCGTTAATTGAATCATTGACGTGTTTACTCTCCATAATTTAGAAAATATGTATTAAATAAATATTTATTACAAGATAAAATAACGAATAATTTAAAGTACTTGCAACAATGTAAGGAATAAAAATTTTGTTTAAAATTTTTTCGTAAGTATTTCAAAGATATATTATTTGTTCTCTTCTGCGTTTGTATTTGTTTACCAAGCAGTTAAGATTGCTTTCTTCAAAAGAAGAATTATTTCCGAAATATTCAAATAAGATTACACGAAAAGAACATAAACGTTAAGATTTAAATAAATAAAGCATTTTTAATTCCATTGTACTAAATATAAAAATAAATACTATTTATGAAAAACATGGACAACAAAATAGGGATTAAAATAAAAATGCAAATTTATGTTGCTATAATATATATAATAAAAAATTCTTCACTTAAATTTGTTGCTTTAAAGAATAAACAAGAAACGTAATATTTCTTTAACAGGAATAAACTAAATACATTTTTATCTGAGTGATATTTCGTCTAAACTAAATTCAACCCAATCAATATTGCAACATTTAAAAAAAAAAGGATGAAAAAATAATACATTTTATTCATAAGAAAGAAAACATATATATGTCATAAAACTTAATCAATTTCTTTAGTGATAAAAAATATTTCCTCATCCAAATGCGGAATTTAATTTCCAAGAGCTCCAACGATCATTAAATGTAAGATTTTTCTTCTCTCCTCCCCATTTCCTCCTAACTCCCCTACTTCACAACAACTAAAAAAAACCCGGTATTTCGAAATATTCTGAAATGATCCCCGAGTCATTTATTTATTCTTTTTTAGCGTCTCAAGATTTTTCAATAAATTTCCTCTCGTTGCGTTGCAAAATTTATTTAGGAGAAAATACTAAAACTTTTCGAATCAATTTAAGGTTTCAAACTTTAGGAATGTTGGGACACACTAATTGATATGAAAAATCTGGACTGGTATAGTTAGTAATTTTTTCTGCTATAGCTCATATGCTTTTTGAAAAATTGGGTTTTTAGGTAATGAGAATTTAAATTTGAAGTACATTAGTTTATTTCAGATAAAATCTAAACTAAGTTTCAAAAACATAAACTTTGCAGTTAAACCTTTCAAAAAATTTGAATAATAAATATTGAAAACTAGTAACATTATAACAATTTTAACAAAATTTTAATACTTTAGCTTTAGTAATATTTACCTTTAATCAAAATACAATTCATTTGAAGGAGTTATGATAATATCGTAGAATGCAGTTTAGAAATTCTAAACTTAAAATAAACAATCTAATATGAAAATGGAGAAAAACATTCTAAAAGAGGAGTATACAATTTATGATAGTTAGTATATAAGTTCAGAAAATTAATAATAATAAACAAAGTTTTATTCAAAATGCTTTAATTATGATTAAAGAGAATTATATATAAAAGTGAAAGCTTAATTTTCTGATATGAAATATAATAAAAAAGGCATTATTTTATACGTAACACACTCATTAAATTTTCCTCATAACTAAAGGAAAAAGATGAGAATTATACCCAAATAATTACGAGAGTAATTTATATGTGCCTGTTTCATCAGAGAAATAAAATAAAAAAAAATTAAAAAAATTACATAATTAAAAATAAATTTACTTGTAAATCTAATTGTGAATTACTATACAAAAATTAAAATTGTATTCATTAACAAAAAATAATAATAGCTTCAAATATAACTCCCAGCCATTAAGACATTGATTTAATTTTTTTAGTTCTATGCGAGATAAAAACAAACCTGATTATTTAAAATATATGAAAAGAAGAAACATTTTAAAACTAAGATTGGGAAAAGTGGATTAATTTAAAATAATTAAAATATTGTGAAATTTTTAAAATTTACCTTTATGCTTTTTGTTGAGGATTATGTTTCTCGTGAGATTTCTCATATCTTCTTTGAAAATTTAGGAGGTGGGGGATTCTTTTAACAATTTATATATATATATATATATATATATATATATATATATATATATATATGAAAAAGAAAGGTTTCGGGTTAAAAAACTGAATTAAAAGAAAAAAGAAAAAAATGATAAATTGATTTTTTATAACTTATGCAAATACAATTTTACCAAAAATTTATTTTTAAAAGACGTACATAAACTTTTTTGTAACCTGAGTTTGAATTTTTTTCCCTAAAAACACAGACGTTTAAAAAATGTTCATGCTTAAAAGGGTTAAATTCACAATTCATTCAATCATATTTCTCTATTACAAAACTAATATTCTTTTTCATTTCCTTTTTTTTTTAAATTACTTGTTCCATCTCCCACTACAATGAAATTCTCTGAAAAAAGTATAAATGCAACTATTTTCCATTTAAATAATTTCCTCTGAAAATATATGATAAATTCCTTCAAAAATAGGCAAAACAAACGCCCAAGAAATTCTTCAGCTGTTTAAACTTCCCAAACTCGTTTCAGAATTTATATTTATACGCTCTCTTCCTATTTTATAACTTAAAACCTTTCAAGCACAGTAGAAAACTATATCCTTTTTTGAAGAAAAACCTCCTATCTTCTTAAATCAAGCGCACAATTTTTCTTTCCCCAAGAATACTATCCTTTAAAAACCGAAAGAGTGAATCTCAGAGGGGGTTGGGGAATGATTTAAATTCTTTTCGTGAAAGATTTCTTCCACTATACCACAAATTGCAGACGATTCTACCTTTGAATAAAATGACCGATTCCTCAGAAAACTTTCGCCGAAAAAAAAAGGGTTTTTATAATGTCCCAATCACATCCTGCTGGTTTTCATCCGTCGCGAATGTAAGGTACAGATGAGGAGTTGTCAAGCGCAAAAAAAGTTTGATGTCTCTCGCTCTGCTTTTATCAATATCTTTGGCACATATATAAAGAGTAACAATTCGAAAGAACCATGACGGTGAAAGTTTGAAATAAAATGTTTGAATAGATTCCATTAAAAACTGTTTGGACCACGGTGTCTTTTTGTAAGACATTGTTAGTTCACTTTTTTCCAGATTACTATTACAAGTGTTTTATTTTTAAGGCTGTATGTAAAAATACTTTTCCTGCATAGCATTTAAAAGATTTATTAAATTTATTACCAAGTTTGATAAATGGTTCCCTTTATTTTCTGGTCGCAATTGAAGTTAAGTTAGTCATAGACAATGATTATCAAATCGAAAGGCGCAACCTTGAGGTAGGAGGACAAAATAACAAAAAAGCGACTAAATATATTTAAAATGATTTTAAAAAAAAATGGAAAATATTTAACAAGGCCAACAAAAGACATCTTCCAATAATACAAAATTAAAAAAGTCGCCGTTAAAAACAAGTAAACACAGTGAATCTAACCAATGCTTGTTGAGCGAAAAAACTCAAACAAAATTATTGTTTTGAAAAATTTACACACTAATTCAATACTGCACAAAAATAAGTTCTGATATTAGAATGTGGTTTGTGCTTGTAATTAGTCCTCCGTGCGCATGCAGTTTACATCTGTCTGATGCCCATACAGGCATATCTCTCTTCTCTTCGAAGAGGTTAAAGCAAACAACATAAACTTCAACAAATAAGATTGCAGTGATTCTCTTCAACAACAATGCCAGAAGTTAAAATGTCTTAAAAACTAGCCCGAGAGACTAGTCTCTTTCGGTCTGATTGGTAAAGGCGCAACAAAAAGTGATCGATATTTTTTTTCAAAGGCGAAATAACAGCCCTCCCCCTTCCATGGAATCGAAAAACCATCTAAGCCAAAGTAGTGACTCAGGATTTGAATACTAGATGGCAGAACAGGCTTAATGAGTGAAAGTGAAGATTATTGACGCGAGAGCCAGATGTGGCAATGCTGAGAGAAATGAGATGTTACTATGGTCTAGATTTGTGAGAAAAATTGAAGGAAAAAAAAACAAAAAATTGGTTGACAAGAAGGAGAGTTGAAAATAGAGAAAGTTCGCTAGGGTATACCGGGGGTGCGTCACCCGTGTTTACCAAAGACAGTAAATCCTATGGGAAAGAAAAAAGATCACCAGGATGCCTCTGGTGAGGGATGTCTATATCTAGCCAAAGAAGACAAGCCCCCGAGGTCCCTTGATATAATCCCCAGACATTTGAAACCCATTTGAGTCGTCTCTTAGCGACATGCATGAGATACAGAAGGACTATTCTATCATACCCGTCACCACACGGGTGCAGAACAGGCTAGAACTACTGGCTGCATATGCCTCCGATGCTCCGATTTTGTTTCTCATATAAGCAGATGATTTTTTTTTAATTTCTTCATGCACGCGAAATTTATTGTTTTTCATACATAGCAATACTATCCTTCATTCCTTCATAAATTTGATTCTTCATTGAAATAAATGAAACAAATTACATCAAAACGCCATGTACTTTTAAAGCTAGTTCATCATTTTCGAACACACAATATTTTTTTTTTTATAATTCGCTCGCGAAGAATATTCATTCGATAGAAAAACAAAGCTTGATAAAAATTATCATTTGCTCTGGCAGAGAAAAACTACGTCTAATTTATCTGTAATAAATTTGGTAGATCTGAAAAATTCCTAAAAATAAAACAATTCAAATTCAATTCTCGGAAGATTTCAAAAATACGAGATTATATATTTTTTTAAAAGAAATATAGTAGCGAGGAAGAAAAATACGAGATAATAATTTTTTTATATTATTGAACAAAGGCATTGATGAACTGAGAAGAATACGAAACGAACTCAAGACATATAAATTTAAATAAATACACAGCCAAAGCACTGATTTGTAGTAAACAAAGCGGAGAAACATGAGACTTTTTTGAGAATGCACGCATTTTTTTAACCATACTGCTTAAAAACAAAACGCTTTGGTGTAATTGATATCATCCTTATCCCTTTGGAGGAAAATATCAAGAAAATATACCTCGCTTTTTCTAAACATGGAAAAAATTTCACTGCATTGCAGATGTTTCGAAAAGTAAATTCAAGGAAAAGAACCGTAAAAGACAGCAAAAGAAAGTCGAATTTAAATCTTTTGATCCAATTGATAATGCAAACACGTAACTCGTACGATGCACGTTGAGAAAAAAAAATCTGGAAAAAAAAATGAGATTACTTTATACAAACGAATCCAACATAGGTGCAGACTGGTAAAAACAAAAGGAATTAAATTTGTGAAAAATGAAATACAGCTCTGTTTGTAAATTAGAAAAAGAATTTTTTTTAAAAAAAGGTGTTTAAAAGTTAACAAGATTATGTAACCTTTGTTGTTTATCTTAATACGATTTATTTTACTTATTTATACCCAATAGGAGAGATAACATAAAACTGTAGTCACATAAACTGGTTCAATGATGAAACTATTTAAATTTTTTTAAAAACAATGAAACTATAGCAAGTACACTTTTAGAAAAAATAAATTATTTAATCTAATTATATTTGTATATATTCTGTAATTCATCGTTGTTAAACGTTGTATACATTATTACTAACTTAATTTTTAGCGATTCATTTTGTTCCGTCAAAGACGAGCACAGAATACAGATATTTATTTCAATTAGAGTCAAAATTCTTTCTCAAGTATCATATTTCAAATATTATGAGTACAGTCTTTAACGAAATGAATATTGTTATGCAAAAAAGAAGATTAGACAATTAAAAAACAAATCAGAGAATTTATTTTTCTTCTTCCAATTCATTTAAATAACAAATTAACTTTAAAGTGAAGAAATGTTTCGCTCTTCCAAAGTGTTACAATGTTACTTTCGAAAAGAAAATCTAGAATATTTGAAAGATTTAGGATGTATTCGCAAATCATAGTTTATCAAAATGTTTTAATATGCATAACTAAAAATTATATGCGGCTTCAGAAAAAGTTATTCTTGCAGAAAACTGAAATAAAATATTTTTTAATGAAACCTATGCACGTGAATTTAAACAAAATATATTTGCCCTCACAATGAAATTAAATTGCCTCACAATCAAAATAATAATAAAGTTATTTTGATTGTGAGGAAATTTAATTGAAATTTAATCTGTATATCTTTAGAATATTTTTTCGAAAAAATATTCTAAAGAAACACAGATCAGTTTTGAAATTTCGCTAAAATGTTACATCACAGCTTCCATACCTTTTGTTTCGATAACGATTAAATATTAGTAAGATTAATGTTAAATCCCTTTCTTTTACAATTTTAAATTTTAAAACAGGAATTTCAATAATTTGACGAGATTATTTTTAAATCAAGTAAATCGGCTTATTTCACCAAATCAAAAAAAAAAAAAAAAGCTTTATAATTAAAATGCAAAATTAGCTTTTCCGAAACGATAAAATTCGAATGAAAGTCTATCGCTTCCAATGAACACTGGAATTGAACGAACAATTAAATTTACTTCGACTGACACATTTTTTCCTTATTTTACACCCACGCATTTTTGTTGACGCCATTTTCTCAAAAACAACAAGTCAGCTCACGTTAATAAGGAAACCAATTTGAAAAAATTAACCTCAGTGTCAGTACTCTTGAAAAATAATACTTAATTTAAGTGCAACGAAATCGCGAGGAAAAGAGCCGATGACAAATTTAAAAATTTTACCACATATTTTTAGATCAGCCAAATGTTGAAAAAGTGATGGCCAGCCATTCGAATCGATGAAAGGAAGAGTGTGTACAGGTACGCGTCCAACCCTCCCCAAGCACCGCGGTATTCGAAATAGTACTTCGATTTATTTTTCCATCAGGGAAAAGATGGAACTTTCTCGTAAAAACAAGTACTGACTTCGTTTCGAGACGTTGGGAACACTGCGGTTGGTCATAAATCTTCTAGCTACTCGGAAGAATCGAATAAAAGTCCTTCTTCATCTCAGACCGATCCCATTTTCGACAATTCAAATTTAAAATACTTGTGGAGCAAGGACTTCTATCTTGCTCTGATTTGTAAGTAGAATTTACCAATTTCCTATTCTTGATTTGTAGGAAAATACCAGTGATGCTGCGTTTGCTTCTTAGGAACCATCATCTCAATACGAAATCGAATTTAAACAAAAGGCATTTCTAGTAATTATTACCAAAATAAAAATTCAGAATTTTAGAATGAATTATTCTATATACAACTTTTAGAGTATATATTGTTTAGACCATCTATGGAATGAGCTACAAATTTAATTCGAAGATACGAATTGAAAACTCAAATGTAATGAAATGTATATAATTATGCGTAAAAAAATTGGAAATAATTATAAATAAATTATTAAATAAGAAAGAAAGAAATTATTAATTAAATGTGGTTAATACGACGTCATTTATTTTTATTGAAATCCAAATAAGAAATTCACAAAACTCGTGCGTTCAACTCTAGTTTTAAACAGCACAGTATTTAATACAATGAGGAACATTTTTGAAAAAAAAAAAAAAAAAAAAAAATGTGGGTAACAAACTATATATAATATAATATATCTATTATAAAAGTACTTTTCACAGCCATATTTTTATTTTCAGGTTGATTTTAAAAAATGCAACCTTAATATTTTAGCAATAATTTTTTTTCCAGATTTTCCAATACATAAAATACATTAAAACATTTCCTATTATTTTTAGTGTTTGCTTTAACCTGTTTGATGTGAAATCATTTCATTTAAATACTAAGGTGTTTTTATTATTAGTAGTTATCTATTATTTCAATTTCACTACTAATTTAGTAAAAATATTTAAGAATATATATATCTGATCAACAAAAAAACTCTAAAAACAGTTTACATACATCGTAATTCATAGAAAAACACTGTAATAGTTCATATCTCTACATGTTTACCAATAACATTTCAAATTTCCTTGTTTATGGAATATATCGATTATTTATGGTTACGAATCGATTCACTTTATAAGCACATGGATATTGATGTCATCGAGTCAAGAAATTAACTGTTTTTACTTTTATTGACTTTCTCAAATAATATTAAAGCCATTTATAGTAATTAAAGTAGTAAATTTATATTCGCTGATAAATTTAGAAAGAAAAGATTTCGCTACAAAAATAATTCACTGCTATTCCTTAAAATTTCGAATCATTTATTCTTAACAATAACCTCTTCAGATCCAAGGCCAACTTTGAACCATAAATTGTATGAATTGGTTATAAATACATGAAAAAGTACTGAAAAAATGTAAAAAAATTATTTTAATTTTTATATTTGAGAAATTAAGTGTCTCCTGGAGGAGACATCGGGACGAAGTGACTTCATCATGTTAATTTAAAATAAAATCTTTCATTAATCTTAATTTAATGAGTAATTCTCGCATAGTTTAAAATAGAATTCACAAAATATTCCTGTCCGAACTGTTTGTAAAAGAGGAAAATTCCTTACTACCTAAAATTTATCATTCGTTTTTTCTCTCTTTCTTCATCTGATACTATCAAATAATTTCTCACTTTTAAGTTGTTTCAAATTGAAAACTCGCGATTTCCAAGAAATGTTTTCAACGAGTATGGGAATTCTAGTTTGTTCTGCTAAATACATTCGAATTCTGGGAAATTTTGAGTTAGACATAATTACATTGATCACTAAGAGCTGTTTCATTTCATTTTCTGACAGATGCAGATTCTTTTCTGTATCACTTAACTATCAACATTTGGTGAATTCAATTAACAATTAAAGAATATCATTCAGAGCTGAAATAATACCAAAATTATAGTTTCATTCCGAATAGAATTCATTTCGAAAGCCATTTAGCCAATGTCTCCTGCAGGCGACACTGAATTAACAGCGTTCTAAATCAGAAGTGAGAATGAGTGAGTGGATGTACAGGTTACTGGCGCAAGAGCCAGGTGTGGCTATGCTGCGCCAAACATGATTTAGCTGCGGTCTAAACGTGAAAAAATTGAAAAAAAGTACAAAAAATGGTTGACAAGAAGGAGGGACGAAAACAGAGATTTGAGTGAGAAATTAATAATATTATATAAAAAACAGCAAGTTTAAGGAACTCAACAGTATGTTTAATAGTTTTCTATTATACAAATAATAAAAAACATGACACTTAGCGATGCGCAAGCGTGTAATTTTCTTTCTCTCGGATTTTAATTTTAGCATAAATAAGCTATGAGTAAGAAATGCTCACTAAAAATCATTTTTTTAGTACTACCTCCAGTTAACAAGAAAATTAACTAATTATGGGTACCAATGACGCCTTTTATTTAACTCGGCGGCATTTTTTGAAAGTGTTGAGGAGGTTAAATTATTCTAAAAATCAAACATTCTTTCATTTATTCTTATACACTAATTTCATTTTTTTTTATTCTTTTCCAATTCCGCTACGCTAACTCACCCTAACGACCGAAACTACCACTACCCTCCTTATGGAACACAAAATCAATTCCACGGCCGAAAGTGGATAATAAGGCGAAAATGGCCATCTTGCAATTTCTTTAAAAGTCGTCAGCAAGCAATAACATTGTCCCAACCCAGCTTATCAATTTGGCAACTCAAGTCATGTAAACTATTCACAAACACGCGATAGCTTCTTCAGAGTGCCTCGCAGTGTAATTTTTGAATTCCTCCCCCTTTTTTTCGGGTGAAATAGGAAGGGGAAAAAAGAGACATCCAAAACGACTCGACTTTATCGAATAATCTTCGGAACGCTCTAGCAGCAAGCCTTCTGTTCGCGCAGTATTGTTTGATGGATTTTTAATAAACCTTCTGCGAGAGAATATATACATATAGAAGTGCTTACTCCCCCCCTTCGGTTCGGAACCGTTCGATTTTGAGAAACTTACAACGTAATAATAGGGTTAGAAACAAGACTGGAGAAAGATTTCCGATTCTATTGATTAAAACAGAAGATGTATATCATTTTTAACACGACTTAGGCAATGAAAGCCAGCGACGAAGAAAAGAACTGAAATGGGTGGTTAGTTGGTTGTTCATAATGGGTAAGAAGAAGTATATTTTTAGTCAGTTTTCAACGATTTAACAGCAGTGTGAACGTCTGATGAATGGATTTATTGCAAAGTCAAGCCTTAAAAAAGAAAATTGATCTAAGAACTAATTTCTGCCCAAATGAATTTAAACTGAATAACTGAAACATTAACTTTATATTAAAAAATACTTATGCTGAACTAAAATATACGTTGTAAATCAGATTGCTCTCAAACCTAAAATAGCTATTACGTCTAGCTACGATTCATTAATTAAATTAGATCCATGATATTCTTACTTATGATTAATAAAATAATGAATGACCAATTGTAACAGGGATTTTTAAAATTACTATAATAACCGTTCATTAACTTTTGACATATTCCCAGCATCTAATAAATTAAGGGTTAATTTTTGAAAATTATGTCGTTTATTCCACGAAGCGAAATGAAAACAGTTCATTATTTTTTTTCTAACATTCTTCTCAAATCGACACTTTCATTTACAGTTTCATTTTAGCATCTGAAGACGTAAAAATTAAAAAATATGATTATCGAAACGTCCCAAGTAAGGATTAACATATAGTTTTGCTGGTAATCACTAATTTCCATCTAATTTGTTCTCGAATTTTATAGGGAAATCTAAAGCACTTATTGCAGACAGCTTTTATAGTTATTTTAAGTTAATTCAAGACTGAAAATATGAAAAGTGATCTTAATTTCATTCTAGAGGAATTGGATTGGTTCCAAAGAAGCGGAACTAAATCTATTCAAAGATTAGAAATGTTTTTATCGAATCTATGATTAACATATGATTGGATATTTGTAACCGTTAACCACTACTCTCTTAAGAGTTCCATATATAAAATTTAAGGTAATAACACCTATGAAAATAGACAGTACTCTTACAGTAAGTATTTGTATCTTAGAGTTTAATTATTTTAATAAAAAAAATGTAGTTTACTTTTTAGCAATTAAATAGAAATAATTCTTCAAAAAATTTCTCAATATATAAATTTATTTTTAATTCTACTGAATATAATTGCACATAATTCAAAAATATATACACTAGTTGTCACATACAAGTGTCTTAAAGTTTTATTTACTATTAAGAAGTAACCCAGATATCTCAATAAAATTTATACTGAATATTAATTAATCCTTGTGTATATAATGTTGGATCTAAATTACACCTATTAATGTTTATTTGTTTGGTTTTAGAAAGCTGTAGATTGAACTCATCAGCGATATGGAGTTCACTCTGCTGAATTCTACAATGATGGCCTTGAGGGAATGTATAACTTTGGATGGTGACTGTGTAGACAAGTCTTAAGAACAACAAATGTAAATTACGTTTCTATTTCCACTGATTTCAGTAATAATTAAAATTTTACAATGCCCTGAGATTATAATTACAAAACTTCACGATACTACGGATTCCTGAAACGTTATAAAAACATTAATAACAAATCGATCAATAACTCCCGAGACTAACCCAGAGATGGCGCTCGTAGTAAACCAGTAACCAGGTCTTTCTAGAGTACTAACCTTTGCTTGAAACGTGTCAAAATTTTAAGTCGATCGGACCAGGAAAAGGGTTTTTTGAAGTGAAGTGAAAAAGGTTTTTTCCAAGTGGGTGCCGCGATTGCTTTCGATGGAACAAAAACAGCAACGAGTCGATGATTCAGAAAGCTGTTTATCGCTATTTACTCGCAACAAAAAAGATTTCTTGCGGGGAAAAAAAAAAAAAAAAATTGGGGGGGAAAAAAAAAAGAGATTTGGAAAAGCTTTGGAACGATTGTATCACCCTAAAAGGTGATTAACAAAAGGAGTTATGTTGATGAATAAAAAAAAATTTTGCAAAAAAAATGTTGTTTTCAATGTTAGACTCGGGAGTTATTGATCGATGTGTTAGCTATTATTTAAACCATTATATACATAAGGATCAATTTATTAGCAGAATACATTTTATCTTGATACTTTGTTTATTTCTTAGTAATAATTCAAACTTTATGATACTCCCCGTATATTATTCTTTAGATCAAACCTTTATAGCTAAAGAGAATATTGTTTTACAGTAAAAATATAAATAAATCTGAAACACAATTCCAGAGTATTTGAATCTTAGAAACGAGAAATGTAAAAATCAAAATGTCTGATAACGTTTAGATTTACACCGATGTCACATGCGATAAAATAAAAGCACTTAATGCGTCAAAAGTTAAAAAATTATAATAAGCTGAGTATGTGATAATATTCCTTTACATTTTATCAAAAGTAAAACTAGTTGAGAGCAATAATTTATGTAAACTGCATTCATTTTCTAAATAAAAGATATTTTACCGGAGTAATGTAGTGGAATCCAGTTTTATCAAAGGCAAAATACATTGTATTTTTTTAGAATTAAAAAAATTACATATAAAACTTCAAAAGAAATAGTTCTACTGCTGTAACATTGCAATTTTCTCGGTATTGAAGTATTAAAACGAAGAGTTATTATGTCTGGCTTTCGTGACGTCATTTGCAAAGCGAATTTATGTTATTTTCTGAGCCGCTAACATTTTAAAGTTTCTTGGAAAAGAAGAATGGTTCTTAACATTAAAAAAAACCCTTAGTTACAGAAATACTGAAAATAAAAATAATTTTTAAATTTTTGATGAATTGTTCTGAATTATTTGATTAATTTTAATTTTGGAAAAGTTCATTAAAAAGGAAATTTAAATTTTGAGGAGAAAGTAAATACTAAAGCTACAAATTTCATAAGATAATACAAATTTTATAATTCACTCAATCACATTTCCATTGATTACTCTTTGATGCCAGGAAACATTTGCTATTCTCCAAAGAAATTAATTATATTCATTTGTTCATAAATTCTGTTAAGAGGAAATAACAATCTATCATAAAGTAATTATCCTCCAAATGATTCAAAACTAGCTACATGGAATATTCTACAAATATTTACCGTTGAAAGGTCTTTCAAATTTAAGAACTAAATTTTCATTTTCATTTTCTTTAATTAGTTTCGTCAATAACAATTTATTCATTTCCATATCTGAATGTGAGGAGGAATGCTCACAGAACAATACGGAGTACCTTTCCATTTATTTAAAAGACTCTTCAAATAAATTGAAAACACTGAATTATAAGCGGTGAAAATAACTTATAAATGAACTATTTTATAATAAATTAAACACACTTTCATATTGCTACAAATAATTCAAAGTTAATGCACCTAAAAAGAGAGATATACATATCATTTTACTATTTATTAATATACCTTTGTAAAGATAGATATAATTTATTAGTTAATAAGTTTCTTACATTTTGAATAATATTAAACAATACTAAAGAAATTATAACAGTAAAATTATGTATATATAAAATACATAGTAAAAATATATTTATCTCTCTTTTTTTATTTAAATATCTTAACTCTGTATTATGAGTATTTGTAGCAATGAATATATATATATATATATATATATATGTGAGGGAGTAACATAAAAATTTAATTATCACTTAGAAATAACCGAGATATCTAGATAAAATTTATTCTACATATTATTAATTGAACTTTATAAACATAATGTTGTAAATTACAGCTATTGATGTTGATTTATTTGATTTCAAGAAGGTTGAAGTAACCTACAATATCGTAAAGTTTTAATTATTACTAAAACTGGTTGAGGTTATTTATTAGTATTTTATTTATTAGTATTAAATTTTTATTTATTAGTATTAAAATTACATAGGCACTGTCTACAATTATGCATTCCCCATCCCCGTTTCTTCCGAAGGACGCAATTACTATTATTAATGGTTGTTTTCAAAAATCTGCAAAAGGTATTACTGCTAGTTATATTTCGGGGTTATCTGAGCTCATTAGAAAAGAGTCGAGAACAAAGAAGATGCTGAATTATACCTAATACCAATTTAAACAAAACAACTTAGATTGATTAAAGTCTTTCTTAATATTTACTCCTTAGATTTTGCGAAAAATCTGGAAATTATGAGCCACATAGATGACGATGAGACATTGACCTGATACATCCCTCTCCTAATTCCATACCACCAGTAACCAAAGTATTTATCAAACATAGTAAATTAGTATATTGAGATAATAACAAAAATGGCATCTGAATTAATACCTTCTTCGCTGAAATTCAATATCAATGCTCGAGATAATTTTGAAGTATAGTAAAACTGAAAACGGATCTTTTGAGGAATCAATCCTCAAGTTCACTATTGGATATTTCATAACACAACATCATAATTTTCTACAGAAATTACATATGGATTTTAAATTCAGTAATAAATCATGATACGAATAGAAACGGATAAAATTGACGCTGATTGAAAAATAAAAATTCTTTGTAAAATTTTAATTCATTAAAACAGTTTCATTCACATTCCTTAAGAAGATTTTTCCGATAACTCTTTATACATGTCACTATTCCTTCACTTATAGCTTCAACGCACTTTATTATTTACTAACTAGAGTATTAAATTCTTCGCTGCTTATAAATATAATTCATTGAACCTAATCAGTACACTTCAACAATTCAATTCTAATATGTATAAATCACGTCTCAACTACTGGAAAAGATTTTCAGTTCAAACAACAACATATTAAAATCCTAAAATGTTGATTGAAAGGTCAAAGTGCGATAAAGCCCGTGTTATACACACATTATATGATGGCGATTTTAAATGCAAAAATTATGTCTTAAAATTAGAAAAAATAACTTCAACTTGTGAAATATATATAGAATATTGATACACATACATGAGTAACTATTATTCTATACTGGGTAATTTTAAGCGAAGTTCCAAACGGTGTATAAGACAAACTCACAAAGTATATTTTATTACATTAAGTCATTTTTTAAGATAACAAAACCTACATACATGTATGCAATATAAATATCAAGGAAATCTACCCAAAGAGATAATTTTGCAGTTAATTTTATACCTTGCGATGGCTTTCTTTAACATCAACGCCAGAAGTTAAAAAGCCTTGAGAACTTGCCCGAGGGGAAATCTCTTTCAGTCCAATTGGTAAGAGCGCAACAAAAAGCGACCGGACAACTTTTCTTCCAATCAGGTGGACCAAGGTTCGAAACACCGCCGGCATTCAAAAATCATCTAACAGCTCTCCCACTGTAGGGTCGAAAATCACTCAAAGAAAAAGTGGTGATCAGGACTCGAACACTAGATGGCAGCACACCCAAGTACTGGTTGCATATTCCACGACGCAAAACACTTTCCTCTGAGTGTCTAAGTCAACCACACATATTCCCAACTAGTGATAAACCAGCTACGGCGCACGTGCCAACGACACCTGCCACTCAACTTAAGGCAGCAAATGACATCAAATGGAAACTGTCCATTGAAGAAACTCAATAAACAGGGAGGAAATGAATATCAATTGTAGTAATAGCTGGAAAAGTGATCTTCTCCGCAAATATATCATTCTGAAAGTTTCTCTCTTCGTATCATCACGATGATACTGGAGAAGTATGCAACGGTTGTCTTTAATAGCAACGCCAGAAGTTAAAACACCTTGATAATTAATCCGAGAGAGACGTCTCTTTGAGTCTAGTTGGTAAGAGCCCAACAAAAGCGACAGGTCTACTTTTCTACCGACCCAGTGGTCAAATGTTCTAAACACCGCCGGCACTCCAAGGCTAACCAAATCACTCCATCTCCATGGAGTCTAAGACACCTAACACCGAAACCTCAAAAAACAAATAAATGTATGCAATATCTAAAATTAGAAAAACAGAGGAGGCATTAAGAAAAATTCGAAAAAGTTAATGAATCGTTCACTACACCATAAATTCAAACCCAGAAGCCCTATATTTCTATTTTGGGAGCAAAAGTGGATAATTATACAGCACGAAAAGAATTACGGCCGGCCATATCGATTTTTCGAAAGAATAAAATTTCAGGAAACTATAATAACGATATAAACACATCACGCATTTATTTCGGAAATCTTCCAACATCTCGCTATTCTTCCGAGAAACTCTTCATTCGCTTTTGATTTCGAACATCCAAATTAAGAATGCGGAAAACTTTTGATGACACTCATTTAATGAAATCCGAGGAAAGCCGACACCAAATCCCAGTCGGGATTGATGGTATAGTTAAGGAACATTTGCACAACTTTCCAATTCCGCGTCACTTTTTCGATCGGCGTTCAATGACTTCTTAAGTCAAAGTGCTCCGCAACTTTCCGTTAATATGTTACTTTTATGTCTCTCACTTCCCCGACGTCTCATTGTCGAGAAAGGCTGAGATTTAATGCACTTTACATGACCATTTGTGCATTCCCTTGAGACTGCCGACACTAGATGAAAAGAAATGGACGCTAACTTGCAAAATGGTTATGGCTTCTTAAAATAGTTCCCCGAGATGGATGGTTCAAGTTTGCAGTAATTCATCAAGAACTCTGAGACTATTTATTCAGAAGCATCTTACATCGAGTATATTTATTATACTACAGCAAGCGAAAATTTAATTTATATACACGAATTTAAATAAATATTATCTATCCATTATCTTTAATTTAATGTATTACATTTTCTGTGCAACATAACTATAAAATCTTAATACTGGTTGAGTTGAGTTGTATATCGTATTAACATATTACAAAATATCATTAAGTGCATTAATACAGCTGTGTTGCATAACAGAATAATTTTAGGAATCAAAATATAACCATAAGTGCATAATACGTAATATTTAGCGTCACACAGGCGAATAAATTTCCTTGACTGAATTCTATATTTAGAGGTAGAACTGAGTGTTAATTACCCACAGTTAATAAAAGGGTATCTAAACGTTCATCTAGTATTACATACTTACGTAAAACAACTTAATGAGCTTTAATGTTTCGTAAATGAGAATATCGTTTAGCGCTGAAAAACGTTGAAGATGTTTTACATCCAACAATGTCAAATATTACACCAAGTTTTAATTTGTTAAGCAGCAAAAAGAGAGTTCATCCATCTCATTAAAATGTGATTTTTTTCATTATTTTTTGAAAGCTTGGAATAAATTCTATAATTACTTTTCATTTTTCACTTTTTGTGTACATGATTTATTTCAAATACACATTTCATTATAAATTTCATTATTATAATAATATATTTTGTTTAAAGACGCTTCAAAGATTAGTTTAGTTAATGTAAATTTGACACTGCAGTACACCAGTTTAAAATAATAATTATGACTATTTCATTTTAATTTTACAAAATAAGTTTATATTCATAACTAAACAAATTAGAAATTGCATCTATTTATTTTTAAATAGATAAATAAATAAATTTTATTAAACAACATAACTTTTTCATACTTGCTGATGGTTGGGATACATGGGAGTCGTTCGAAATTTTTAAGCGTGGATGGGACATGATTGCTTATTAACGAACAGCACGAGGTTTATTTGCGATGTACCTTATAATTTTGAGCCTTGGTCAAGTGACGAGGACAACACCTGAGCTGGCATCTCCCGCTCCAAACTCCCACTCCTCGTCAACAGAACTTGAGACCTCGACCAGATTTATCGTGCATCTTCCCTGCAACACAGGGAGTCTTCAGTCTCATCATAGCTCAAAAACACAATTCGACGAAAGTAACGCCAGTCGCTAGTCTGCGACCGCGATCACGACTACTAGTTTAATTAAGTAATTATATTTTCATTAAGATAATATATTTTTTATTCAATGTAGATTAAATTATTTTATCAACATCTCTTACCAAATATCAATTTTTCTTACATAAAACTGAAAAAATTTAATTAATTCCTATTATTCATTGTTTCCAATAATGCATACGAATTCAAGTTTTTCACTCTTGATATTGCTAATTAAAGAAATAGAGTTATTGCACAATATTGCTATATTATTTATTTCATTTAATTTACCGCGTTCGTGAAAATTTAACTAACTCAAAGAACAAACAGAAAGCTATTTTGAAAATAAATATTTCCCCTAAAATTTACATTGTCCTGAGTGAAACTTTAATTGATATTTACACGCAATTACAATTAATTAGATTAAATTTTAAAGGAGAATCATGTATGCCTACTTTAACACTATTTACTTACATAACATTACGACGGATTACTCACGATTTTGTATTCGCGAGGAGAGCAAATGAAAACATTCTCAACAGTTTGCCTAAAGCTAATTTATAATGGATTACTATTACTGCAAATTAAATGTACACATTTTATTTGGAATTTCAAATCCAGCTCTTCACTTACTTTTTTACAATTTAATTTAATCGTTTAAAGCAGTTTCTCCAGCTAAAAACGATTTTCTATTTTTAATCGTCATTCCTCAATTTATGAAATAATTAATAATAAAAATAATTCAAAATGCATTCACACACAAATTAAAATTTAAATTACACTTCCATTCGAAATCTAAACACTACCAAAAATCTTAGTCGAAATCTATTTACTTTTACTCTGACCAATTATATATGTTACAAAAATTGAGAAAAGAAAACTCTAGTGTTAACTTACTAATTAGTGACAAACGTAATATTTCGTTTTTAGAATAACACTATGGAAATTACAATTTTTCAAATACATGTTCGTATTCACAAGGTTTTCTGATTTCCCACTCTTTTTTTTTTTCTTCCAAAGGTACTTCCAGGAAATCCCGAAAAGTAAACAATCATTTCTAGAATTCCTGACAATTCAATGAAAAATGAAAAAGAAATCTAAAAATTAATTATTTGTAATTGATATATATAGTATTAACATAAAATAAAGATATTCATAAATTCCAACATTTGTATTCCTTCACATGTTGAGCTACAAAATACAAAATAAAATATAGTAGTTATACATTTTTAAAGTGTTATAATAGGAAACATAAGTAATTTATGCTTTTTATACCTCAGCTTAGATTTTAGCTTTGTAATGAAAAAAAAAAAAAAAAAAATACCACCCTGCCAGCAACCCTGCAGTAAAAAATATCCATTCAGCTTCAACTGCTGTTGGAAGAATTGTTTTCAAAGCTTCACCGAGTTTTATACCAGTAATATTAAATGTTCAGTTTACTGCTGAGTCAAATAACTGTAACTCTTGTTTTACTACCTTGCTCAAGCTAGTTGAACAAAGTAGAATCTACATATTGGAGTGGACCAAAGTTTATAATTTTTCAACTTACGTTTTAAGAATTCTTTTCCTAAGTTTCAATGCTCTCGTCTTCTGAGAGCCAAGAGTTGGGCGATTTTTTTTTTATTAACGTCGCACTAGAAGCAACAGGAGGGCTATTGGCAGCGGACCTCGTAATTTTAAACATCAGTCAAATGACGAGGACAACCCCTGAGCTAGCAACACATTTTTCTAACTTTCACACCACGCCAACGGAAAGACTTTGGTCCCGACAGATTTAACATGCATCAGCCCCGGCTACACGGTAGGTCTTTAGTGGCATGAAGGCTCGAACCCACGACTCAATGAAACCGACGGCCTCGAATCCGATGCCTTAACCACTAGGCTACCGCGGCCAATAAAAGAGTTGGTCAAGGATTAGTCTTCCTCACAAAATGGTCTCTTCGTAGCATCTTTGCAGCACATCTGGGTATCTCTCATGGCACATCAGCCAAAAGTTTCTGATCTAGATTAATCCAAACTGACAGAACTGGATACATCTAGATTTGAGTTTTTAATCTCAAAAAAAAAAGTCTTATTAAATCTCTCAAAATCAATAATCAACTCAAACAAAGAAGAGATACTTTGATACTTTTACGAGAATTCAATAGCCACTCAAGGAAATTGTTCCAACCAAAAGAAAAAGTTAGGATTGACAGATCTTAATCTCTAAATTCATTGTACAGCGTACCAAACCAAGCGCAAATATCAAAGCTCCCCATGATCTTAAATACAGCACCTCTAATGCACTTCCCACCGACAGCACTTCACTTAATTGAAATTCTCGATTGAAAAGACATAAAGGAAAAAGCGTCCAGGCACAACTCTAAGGGAGAAAAAAGCACCAACTTCCCTTGAAGTTTGAAGATTTCACGGAGAGAGTATCACTAAGCTAAATTCAAAAATTTACAGTCTGACGAATTCTTTGAAATAGACTTTCTACTTCATTTACCTTTTAGAAGAGAGTGAAATTAGTACAACTTTTACCGTCGTGGAAAAAATACAAAAAAAATTGTAAAGCTACTTTATTTAAAACCTGCTGTAAAAGGGAAGAGAAACATGCTAAAGAAACATCTCCTTTTAGCTTAATTTGGTAGAATACAGAAAAAAAATGTTTTTGTAGGTTATTTATTTGAAATCTAAGTCATTGTGACGCGCATTTTTAACGCATTATTTTAGAAATGTATTTCTAAAGAAGAATTTTTATTTTTATAATATATCTTGAACGATTTTATCAAAGAAAAAGGAATTGAATGAGACCTTAAATTAAAGTAATGAAATATAATTTAAACAGGAATTTCATCGTGTTTACTTAAATATACGAATTTTGGAGTAAAAAAAATTTTGATCATAATAAAAAGTGTAAATATTTCCTAAATATAAAAGATACCAAAAATTGAAATCTTTTGGATAATCATACATTAAAAGCTTTTTGTTTTCAGAGTGATCAGAAAAATATCTTACATGCCTGAGATACTTTTTTTTTCAAAAACAAATATCTTAAAGGCAAATAAAGAAATGAAAAATGTAAATCTGAGGAGGTTTACATTTTATTAATATCCATAAAATTTAAATATTATTTTTCTGGAAAGCGACATAAATTTAAAATCACAATGAATATAATTTAGTTTAGTTTAGTTTTTATTAACGTCGCACTAGAAGCAACACGAGGGCTATTGGCGACGGACTCCGTAATTTTGAACCACGGTCAAGTGACGAGGACGACACCTGAACTGGCACCCCCTTCTCCTAACATCTACATCACGCCAACGGGAGGACTTTGGGCCCCGAACAGATTTAACGTGCATCAGCCCCGGCTACACGGCGGGTCTTTGGTGGCCAAGGATTGAACCCGCGACTGAACGAAAACCGCCGGCCACTAGTCCACGACCTTGACCACTAGGCTACCGCGGAAATCACAATGATTATAAAACGTATAAAAGTATGAAATTAAATTTTAATAATATAGTTTTTAATATGTAAATGCGATCAAATACACAACACCACACAGAAAATTAAGACGATGAATGGAATTTTTTTTCATTTCAATCCAAGCCTTTCTGAAGATAAACGTATTAAAATCAATAATACTACATCCATAAGCATAAAGCGTTATTTCACTCTGTTTTAAAAAGGAAAAATACGATAACTGTCGGAAATTTTACAAGCAAATATTAACTTAAAATAATAAGATACCATCTATTTATAAAATGAAATAAGTGAATCACGTTTTCCACGAACATCCGAATTGTTCGAAAAATAAGAAAATAATAGTTCTTAAAAACCCAACTTCTTTCAGAGGATTTTAGAAGCTTCGATAAATTGCTTGATATTCGAGCACTTCGTTCAAAATTGTTCCGAGTCTGTGAGAGAAAATAATTTGCATGCACATTTTCTAACGAAATTGGTCAATTCCAGAATCTTATTTCCTCCCATAAACGACCAAAATAAACGCCAAAAATCCATTAGAAGCCAAAATCCAACAACATCTCTCAAGTTTCTTTTATTTGATCAGCCAAGACTTGCACTTGGAATATAATTTACGTATCCTTTCCTTTCCTTTCCATATGTTGCTCTAGGGGCATTCTTAAAATTCCACTCCTCAACGTAGAGGAGCAGCTTTTATTGATTTCACCGATTCAATAAGATTTTTCATATCTTCGCCGTATCTCGAAGGTATCTTTTAAAAGACCTAAGGCGAATCATTCGGGTTAGCTTTCAAAATACGCATCGCTTCACTCGAGGTGTAAGAATTTTGTTACACGAATATATTTTGTCATCGGAAAGATACATATCCAATTGTGATAGAATAGAAGATACGGGGGGAAAAAAGCTTTGACCACTAAGTCAACAAAGCGAAATTTCAATAACAGCCGTTTTTACAAACTATGTATAACACAATAACTTTTATGAACCTAAGAATTCTGCTGAAATTATTCTTTTGACATAAATTTTGATAATACTTCTCAAAATACATTAAATAAGACATTTAGAAATTATTCAAGCTTAATAGTATGATTTATTGTCCCGGCGGTTAACTGATTCAATCCCACATGCGTCTCAAACGGTGTTAAATCGGAAAATATTATAATCAAAAGGTTTTGATAACTAATGACACTTTTTCGACTTCCTTAGAAAGTATTCTTTCGAATTTGTGAAAAATATCGAATGCGAATTTTCGGGTCAAGCGAACGGCATGTACGGGTGTAATGTTCTTTTAAAATACGAATACCAAGTAATTAGGTTCCTCATTAATTTTTCTCTTCAATCCGTTTCGCAAAAACTTGTAGTTAACTTTTTTCATTAGTATTCTAAAACGGGATTATCATCTAACTTATAGAAACCTTATAAAATAACAACTAGCATATCAGTTATCCATCAAAACATTTCAGTCCAACAAATAGGTGCTAAAGCGTTTCTTGATTTCAGTTGGTAAAGCTTGAATATGGAAGGAAAAAAAACGTTGCTAAATGATATATTTTTCTAAAAATTATAAATACAAATATTACAAATCCACACAAGTTATAATTCAAAATGTATCTCTTAAATTCAAACCAACAAACCTAAATTCAAAACATTTTTTTTAATCCGAAATGCATTTAAAATTATTTTGAAAAACACTGATGTGATTTTCGATAAAATGGCATATATTTTTTTCCATTTTTATTTAGATAGTAAATTACTCACATTTTATTTCTTCGGCTGACATAATAGCAGAATGTTAAATGATATATTAGCAACATAATCATCTACAAAATACAAATTACAAGTAAACTCGAAATTGTTTCCCATTATATAATGCAATGAACAAGATTTATTTACAAAATATCCATAACGCTTTACAAAAAATTACGTGTTTGCAATAAAAAGAATCTTACAACCATTCAAAAAATATGTATTAAGAAGAAATAAGACCAAATTGAAATTTAAATTGCTGTTTGAAAACTACGAACGAATATATATTTAGATAGTATAAATATATTTTTAGATTGTGATTTCTGCGAGATAGAAATGAGTCACTAATTTAGCAAGATGGAGCAAAACATAATTAAACATCAGAAAATCCCAAGCTATAATTAACGCTTCGATGAAAGAACTAACAATCTCAAATGGGAAAGCATTAAAAATACCAAAAACAAAGCTAATTGAAAAGTGCACCTGGGTTGCGGTTGAAATACGAAATGATATTTTTACATCTGCCCACACTTTTGAAACCTACGCTTACGGATCAACTTTTGAAAGGTACGCGTGATACAAACGGGTTATTACAATTTTCAGCCCATCCCAAAGAAAAACAACAAAAGATGAGAAAATTGGTTTTTGTTAGAGCGCAGAATAGAAAATGAATTCAAGTAAATGTTCAGAACAAGCTTCAGAAAGAAAAAAAACTTATTTAAAGGTAAAGAGATAGAAATTTCTGATTATAAATAAAACACATTCACATTCTCACGCAAATTAAATTTGTAGATTATGAATATAACATATAAATTAAGTGTATAGAGAAGAGAAATAGTTAGCCTACATATAGACTTCAATAAGCGATACAACTGTGTTTTACATTGAAAAGCATTTTTAATCCTAATTTAACTTGTAACAGTTAAATATCTCGAGAATATAGTCTTATGTAAAAAAAATAAGCAATGATTTAAGAAACTCATTCTACCTCATGATTTATAAATAAATCAACTAGAAAAGCTAAATAAATTATTATTGTGGCACATATCCGGACACTTTTTTTTGATAAATTATATTTATTTCAGGAAGTAGTCAATATATAGGGACGGTCAATTCTAAATTTTGTGATAAATGTGTCTTAAAATTGCGGATTAATTATCCTTGTCATATAACTCGATTTAAAGTACTATTCTTGAATAGAAATAAAAAAAGGAATTTATTCAGATATATATACATATCTTTATTATTTACCTTTATTGAGCATAAACAGATTATTATGGAAATTAATTTCTTTATTAAATTAGCACCATACTGGATATTGCACCTCGAATACCATGAGGTGAGGTTCCATATTTATAGCCGTTTGTCCTCCTACACTTTTACATTGTAAAATTACAAGACTTTTTTAGATTCCGCCTACTTTCGAAAGAAAGGAACCACCACCCAAATTGCTAGGAGAATAAAAATGTAGCATGGTGTATGCGTTCTTGCTCATTATAAATCATGATGAATCGGGTGGTTCAAAAAAAGGAACAGATAAAAATTTAATTTATATAATGATATATTTATTTTTCAAAACCAAGGGAATGTTATAGAAACGTTTCAATGTTAGTGGCTTTGTGATTTAAACTTGCAACTTGCTTACTGCTTTGCAATGAAATATACATATATAATCTTTTAAAATTAATTCTTAATACAGTAGAAACTGGGTAACTTGATCTTCATTAATTGTTAATTCTCTTGAAGACGAAGAAAGTAGCAATTTCCTTCTGTAGAACCCATAAATATACTGTATATTGAATTATTTAGACTTTGTTTCTCGAACAAAATATGTATATTTATATTAAATAACTCGAAATTAAAAAATCTAGCTCAGTATGTCGATAAGTCAATATGATAATGAAGTCACACTGTGAATTCTATAAAAACTGAATGAATAAAAATCTTAAATTTTGTCAGCTTATTCACAGGAACATTTGATGCTTTTGCTCTATTGCACTTTATGCACGTGCATTTCCATTGATTTGAAGATGATAATGATATCAAGGATCATGTATCCAATTCATTATTTAATCTAAAAAAAAAACTGGTGAACAATTTTCGAATTCCTTAACCCAAAAGAAGATACATTTTTTCTAACTTTTTGTAGCTGTACAATGATATTTATAGTCGCATTAATAAGCATAACGTTATAATTCAAGTAAGTCGAAATTGTAGCCATTATGTACTTAATATCTTGAAATGCATGCTAAGTTGATAACTCATTAATTCTAAATTTTTAGAATTTTAAATATCAATTCGAGTTTTCCAAGTTCCCACTCGTAAGTAAAAGTTTCGTAATAGTAATACATGCAACAGTAAGATTTTCTGAATTCGAAGAATCCACATCATAATCGTCATAAATTAATTTCTTGTACTCGCTAACTGCTTCATGATGAAATATAAATGTAGCGACTCGTTAAGCGTCTAGACAATTACGTTAACCATCTTGTTTCAAGACCGTTTACAAGAAAGTATATTTGCTAAGCTTAATCATCTCAGTTCAACTTCCTCTTATTAATGATATTGTTATCATTCTATTTACTCTTGGGAAGAACTGCCCACCAATGTAAAGCTTCGCTTTCGTAATTCCTTAAGAATTCGCCAATGAATTTACATTGTTGTTATAAAAGAATGACTTTTAATCACTGCTTTATTTGAAGCTTCCGTTTCCAACTGCATTATTTCTAGCAATTTTGGTAATATATATCATATTCAACGAAGAAAGAAAAAATGGTGCACTAGCTTTGGACCACTCATCTGCAAGCTGATAAACCGGACGTAATTTGAACCCACAATCTTCTGATCTGGAAACAACAGTAGGAATGAATTTTTCATATAATTTTAGGATTTCTGAAAATCTTTAACAAAATCTAAACATCGATTCTTTTATTTTAAAAACAAGATACTAAATACCCACGTCATCAGTTTTATATTTAATAAACAATTTCTAGATTTGGAGCTTCCTTTAGATAATTATCATTAATGTTAATCAAAAATCGTTCCAATAGATATTATCGGCTTTTAAAAAATATCCATAGATATTAACTTGTGATAAAATCCAAACGATAAAGTAAATTTCGTTAAAAAAAAAACCTAATGTGTATTTTTAAAATAATATTTTGATTTTTTGCTAAGTACTTATAACTTTTCCCCCGTTTTCTTATCGAATAAAAATGATAAATAAAATTGGATAAAACAGGACAAAATTATTAAACTGCAATAAACTCAGATTGTTAATGATTCAAAGAAAAACTTAATTTCATCAAATATGTATATGAGCAAATCGTAAGAATTTATTTATTAGAGAAATATACTTTTTTCAAAAGCAATAATGCTTATCTGCAGTTAACAGACGAGACATTCTCTGTCAACAAGAAACATAATAAAAAAATTTGGCACAACTGTAAACTTCATTATAGAGTGGATCATTGACACGTGTCTTCAGTCAAGACCGCCATTAAGAATAATGGAAAATTTTCCCCAATCCAATAGGATTTCGACATCCACACTCGATATTTCACGGAGAGGTTAGATGCCAACTCAAAAGATATCAATTGACTATGTTTAAAAATCACGAATTTTTTTCCTATACAGTCATTGTATAGTTCTAATACAATGTTAATTTAAAATATTCAAACCAAATCTGAGGAAATATTATATATTTTATGAATTGTGACCTGTTATTTGGATGTTTTACATATTTTCACAAATTTCTATGGAATCCAAACTCACACCTGATTATGTAGGAATTAAAATAGTGATAAAAAAATTAATTAAGAATTTTCACATACTACGAACTATAAAAATAGACAACAGCAACAACTTAAATGAACAAATAATCAAATCGACTCGGAAGAAGGTTATTCAGGGTGAAACTAAATGATTCTAAGAACTAGAACACATCCTATTTCTAAAACGTTGTACTGCAAATTACATCCAAGTAACAGCTACATTTTTAGTTGGCAATTTTACTCATCAGGAGGGAAGTCTATTCCATCTTTTGATTGAATCCACGAATGAAATATATTAAATCAGAAAATTCAGACAACTTCAGTTCTGTGGATATTACATAAACTCACATAAGATAACGAACGAGAGCACGCTGGGACAAAAGTAGAATTTGTATAACTGGATAAAATCATAATTGCAATCTAAATTAACTAAAAATAAAAGTGAACATTGCAGATTTGTAGAACATACTTAATTTCTCCTCTGGGAAGTTTCAGAATGAATATTTCGCATGAAGTAAAAACTGATATTTTCATATCAGCACTTAATGTGTGATTTCGCAGGTTACAACAGCTCATTAACATCCAATCTCTTAATCTATTAAGAATTGACTAAATAAATAATCCTCAGACACACTGCCACACACACACGAAACAAGAAGAAGAAGAAAAAAGAAACAATCACTTATATTGTGAAAAACGGTCCTGCCACCAAACACCAACATTACTTGCATAATAACTCTGTGTAAGCCCTGTCTATTGTCGTTCTGAGAAAGCTACCATCTGGGGCACAGGCAAGAGCTTCTGTAAAAGGCCTTTTCCAAGACGAAAAATAGAAAAAGAAAAAGGAAAACCTATTGTGAGTCGGGCACGCAAAGGGAGAGGATGTTTTCATTCTGTTCTCTCCAATAAAGAACACTCTTTCGCCTTGTGTTCTCTTTCTGAAGAGAACAGAGGGAAGGTGGTGAATTTCCATTCCTTCGTAGATCATTTGGTTGTTCTCTTTTAACAATTCTATATCGAATGGCCACTGCTAAGAGCTGTGTATTTCTTTTTTCTTTCCTCTTTGGCCATTGCAATGAAAAGTAGCGTTCAGATATGACTTAGGATTTTCAAAACTGGCATTTTATAGATATATCAGACAAAGAAATGAAGGAATATTCGGCAATTTTATACCTGGAATGAAAATTTAGTTCACATTCGGCTTTAAAACAGAGTTCTGAATGATAGGAGGCAGGGAGATATAGCAATTTCAGGGCTAAAAGCCACAATCAAGAAACATTAATATACATTTTTAAATGTAATTTATTTACTTACTAATTGTTTTTTTAATTGTATAAATTTGAAAGTTGATGTAAAATCACAGTGGAAACTGGAATGTATTGTTTCCAAAGGCAGAATTTTGGTAACAAAAGTAAAAATTCAGTCATCCTCAAAACAAGTATATAGTCTGTATATTTATGGAAACTTTGTTTTAAGTAAAAATTCTGATTTAAAAACCCAACTACTTAACTGTCATATCTGAATCTTTGAAAATAATATGAATGTGTACTTTTTATTGTACTCAAACAGATATTTTGAAACCTGGATGACAAATTATAAATATTCTTCATAGGTTACCTCAAGATTTTTAATATCGTCTAAAATGTGTTTAAAAATGATTTTCTATTAAAAAATAAACGTTATTTAATATTTCGAAGGAGACATATTAAATGTAACAAATGAAAGTCACATGTAAGGTAAAAAATGGACTTATGACTTTCATTTGTTTCGTGTTGCCACTGGACGTTTTAAAACGAAAAATAACTACTAAGTCTGAAAAGTGAATATCTTGTATAATATCACTTTACACCAAAGAGTGTTAGTTATTTTAAAATACTTGAAGCATTTCAGAAATAGTTTATGAAAAAAAAAAAACTATATATCTATATTTGTCTCAATCTCATAAACTTAAAATAAATTGGAAAAATTTCTAGATTTTTTACTCACAAACGTACAATTAGAGACGCAACATAAGCTTAAAGTCAACATAGCTCTTATAAGCATTTCAAATATGAAATGATGAAATATCAAAATAGAGGCATTTTTTCACTTTGTTAGATGAACTCATGACTCAGATTTAGTATACTTTAACAGAGAGAAATATTTCTGAAAATTTTTATATAAATTCATATGATTGTGACCGAGCTCTAGGTACCATTGACTTTTAAATTTGCTAAAAAATACATAAAATGCCCCAAAAACTTGAAACATACTTAAAATGCTCTAAAATTATAAATAAATGAAACATTAAATACAAACAAAATTAAACTAAAAGTAATGAAATTTAACTAATTATTTCTAATTATTAAAATTTCTAATAAAGTTATAAATTCTCTTTAACATATTAAAATACATCAACATATTCACACAAAGATTCTGAATACGAAATATCAATTGTAAAACTGAATTACTGTTGAGTTTAATGATGAAACTTCAGGAAATATATTTATTATAGCAAATTTTAAAAAAAAACGCTACGTCAGTTAAAGAAGTGCTTCAACGTCAAAAAAAAAAAAAAAACTTCAGAAGTAAAGAAAAAAGTAACTTTAAAGTTGATAAAAAAAATAGCCCGAAGATAACAAAAAAGAAATTTATTTATATATAAAAGTCAATAATATAAATTATTAACTTTTATTGACTTTATTTATATAAAGTCCATAATATAAATTATTGACTTTAACTTCGAATATTCTCAGTTACACATCATCAAAAAGTGATGAAAGTCTTACACTATCGTAAAAATCTACCACTTAAATCGAATCCTTCCTTTTCGAGGTCAATAGAAGCAAATAGGGAAGTAAAAGGTAGCCAGCCACCGCCCCCACTTCTTTGTGAAAAATTTTCATTTTCATTCCGTTTAAGCCGTCTAAAATTAGGAATTATAAGCGAGACATTTGTATAAACCATGTTGTCTTATCACCCAAAAAAAAATTATTTTTCTTTCTATTTTATTTAATTATTAAAAATTTAACATAGAGGAAATATGCACAAAATGCAATGTCATGCATAGCGGCACTGTTATCGCCTGAAACCATTTCGCAAAGCAACACTTCAAATAGGGAGTGCATATGCAGCAGGTGTAGCGCGTGCTGCCAGGAAGGGTAACCAAGACAAATGAATGTGAGGCAGGTGAAAAAGTTAACTACTTATTGTTGTAACGCTAACATTAAACAGGGAGGCTAAACATATACGACGTAAAATAAATTTCACACATAGCCATATCTTCCCTTCTACGATATAATTAGTTAATTGTATTACTTTGAAGACCAAATAAAATGTTATTTAGCACAAGCAATGTATATGATTTTTTCGTATATTTTGTAATGTAATGAGGTATAAAACAAGGCTTTCAGTAAACTTATTGGTAGGATTGTGGCAAATGATTCATTTTTTTGGTATTTATCTTAAACAAGCCATACATTTTTTAAAATGAAATAAAATGATCAATGGTCTTTGGGGTTGTCCATCTGTTTCAAAATGCTTCCATTCAATTTTAATGCATTTGTAACATTTTTACTGTCATGAAAGTTATATTCCATAGTTTTAAACAAAAGTTAAAAAGAAACATTTGCACACTTGTTTAACACAAGTGTGTAAATGTTTATTTTAAAACACAGTAAAGTTGATATACTCGCACATAATATCAAACTTTAAACTGCCTTTCTAAATTTATCCAGAATACATCGAACTCTTACCATTTCGTAGCTAAATTTTTAAATTGTGCGCGTGTGTGTGTGCGTGCGTGCGTCAACTTTTCTCGAACCTTTATTTTTTGTTGTTTTTAAACTTTTTGTTCCCGCACTCCTAATATCGAATCACTGTCATACATCATTTACTGTTTGTGGTACCATCTAAAATTGATAAACTGCTAATGGAAATCTTTTTGATGCAATATATAAGTGACGGAAATATGTACTGTGTTATTTTGACATAACTATAACACACATTTATATTTGTATTCATAATATAATTTTTATATCTCTATCAATATTCAATTAACATTCAAAACTTAAATTTAAACATATTAGCTCAAAATGTCAAGTGAAACCTGAATACGATATTGAAAGAAAGGCTTTTTTGAGTGAAGTTCCCCCCCCCTTCATTTTTAGAGATTTCCATAATTAGAAAAATGCCAAGAATTTGAATATTTTTTACTATTAAGTGGCGGTAGAAGTGTTACTATGTTTATTTCGTTTGATACATGTGGTGCCATCTATAGGTTATAGGAGTTAATATACATGAGAGTATATAATCAAAAAGAATGTTTTACTACAATATAAGATATTTACTCTATGACAACATTATTAATTTTTTTTTCTTCAAGTCATACTAAACCAGATATCTCAAAAGTTATATTTCGCCCTTTTTTTTTCGGAAATGAATATTTATTTACTGAATGCTTCATATAATATAAAACGTCTGAACTATTATATACAACGGTAAATTAGTAATACAGTATCGAAGCCAGAGATATTTCTGGATAAGTATACAATCAAAAAAAAAACTTACAACAATATAAGATATTTATTACGACAACATAATTAGTTTTTCTTTACGCCATACTATACCAGATATCTCAAAAGTTATATTTCGACTCCTTGTTTTCTGGAAGTGAATATTTATGCAACTGAGTGTTTCATGTAATATTAAAAGCCTTAACTATTATATATACAGAAGCAAATAAGAAAAAAAATTACTATCAATGTCAAAGAAATTTTCGAACATTTTCCTGCTACAACCAATTTAAAGAAAATATGTATTCCATTCCTTAAAAAATTTATTATATAATAGATGATGCAAAACATCATAAACTTCAGATTTAAACGAAAGACATATCATAAATAATTTTGTAATTTCTGCAACTGACATAAGTTTTTAAAATATTATCAATAATAATTTAGTTTCGAATCACAACACATAACTTCACCTCAAGATTAATCTAAAACAGTATTTATATTTTAAAGAAAGTAGCTCAAAAACATTTGCTTTACATTTGTATCAATTTCTTTGAAAATTGAATTAAATATTTTACTTTAACCGAATTATATAGTATCTTAGTAAATTTATTTATTAATCTTAATAAAGTAATCGATTAATTAATAGACATATGATTTTAATCTATCATATAAGTTACATAAGAAAATGAATATTTCAAAAATCCAAAATAATCATTTTATTATACATTACATTTTAAACATAATTCATACATATGACTAAAATATTATTTACATCCCTATGAACACCTTTAATGTTAATAAATCCTGTATTTCTTTTTATATAACACAATGTATCAAGGGGGGGGGGGAATTAAAACGCTGCTCTTGCAAAAATGGTAATTCTTATAAAAACACCATGTGGGAGAGATTCTCCTTTTCCTACTCTCCCCCATCCTTTTACATAAACATCTATTGTGAACGTATTTATTCACTTTACTTTCATAACCCGTGAAATAAAATAAAAATATTAACGAGAAAATGTATTTTTAAGATGCTCTCAAAATATAAAACACAAACTCAAAGATTTGTTATAAAAGTAGGAATATTACATGCTAAAAAGATAACTGAAAAATAAATTATCCGCTAAAGTCCCAGCTGTTGTTTTTTTTTCCTTCAAACATTTTTAGAATTGAACAAGAAAAAAAGAAAGAAAGAAATGAAAAGAATAGATCACGTTGCATTTATGTAGATGTAAGATCTCAAATCGAGCGAAGACAATTTGCATTTTCATCTTTCAACGCCTGGTAGTGCTAATGAGGAAATTTGTTAAGGAGTTGTGCTGTTATTTTGTCATCCGTTATGTTTTGATCCAGTTTTACCTCAGGAAGTTAAGAATCTTTGGTGTGTAGATTCAGAAAACAACAAAAAAATAACGTCTTGTTCTACAAACTTAGAAGGCTTCACTTTACAATTATAACATATCTTTAAAGTGCATTTTACATTTGCTACTCACTGTCAAACCAGATCAGACTGTTACATATTAGAAATGATTGAGAAAAGAAATACATATTTTTCATTACATGACTTGGAACACGAGAAAAGACGATTTTTGAAATGATATTTTAAAATGAGAGTAATTTACAAATGAATAATATAAATTCTGCAGTTATTGAGAACAAACTTATTTTACGTTGTTCGTACGAATATAAACAGGAATCACTTAATTTTCAAAAGCAATATTATGTAATTAATTACCATACATACTTCAAATTTATTTCAGAAACGTGGAATAAATATTTAATTTTCTAACTAAAAGATATTTTTCCTGAGTTAATTAAAAGGCTAAGTAATACTATAGATTGATAAAAGTGAAAAGAATAATAATTTATTCAAAATAAAATTAATTCTAAATGTGTAGAACAATTACTTCATTCCAAAATTTACATTGGAAGCAGCAAATTGTACTCATTTTTTTGAAACTTCGACCATCTACAATTAACTATTACCATTTGAATAAACATTTCCAGTTTATTGGGTATTTTTAGTAAAGTAGACTTTCAGGACTTAGAAATATAAAATTCTAACTTAATCAAAAGTTGTGTGAAATGAAGCAATTCTATACAAAATCATAAAGGTCTTTAGTAAAGGAAACAAAAATAATAATTTTCTTTTCCTTTATTGCAAAAATTTCTTGGATTATTAATATTTTTAATAATAAGAATTAAAATTCTGACGAAAATAATTTAAGTGCTGAAAAATGCAATCAAGAACTAGTATAAAATAAATATAATAATCATCTAGCAATTGCCTTACGCTTCGTAATGTGATATATTCTCAGCTATAATTTCTATCCATATAATAGCTTAGGCACATAATATAATACCTTCGAAAATCGTAATTCCATTACCTAAACATTTAGTATTCATGAACTTTTAAATTTTATAATAGAGACATCTTAGCCTGATAAATACGTAAACAAATTACAAATTTATATGTACATAAAATGCGACTTACGAATCTTATATGACTTTTCTTGAAATTTAAATCATTCCGATTTCAAGCAGTCATGAATAAATAATTAATCTAACCTAATTTCTCTAACATAAATTTAAACTGAATATTCATAACTGCCAAAAATGAATCGTTTGCATAAATATCAACGATTCATTTTTGAAGAAGCAAATACTATTCTTGCCTTAATTAAATGGAAGAAAAATGAAAAATAAAATATTTTGCTATTTCTTTTTTACTGTACTTTTCTGAAATTCATCTCAAAATATTTTTTCTAGATGAATATCAGAAATGATAAAGAAATTAAGAAATTCTTTCGAAAAGTTTTAAATGTCTTAACAAAACGATTAAGGTTTTTTTTCTTTCAAAGTTTGAAAAAAATTCCTTCCTAATTCAATAACAATAGCAAAGAAAAGAATTTCACGTTACAAAAATTAAATATTACATAGAATTCCATTCTTATTCAATAACAATATCAAATAAGAAAAAACACATCACACATAGCACACAAACATGCCTTTGTATCTAGGCTTAAGATTTTTTTTATTAATTTGAGAATATATTATATAATATAATATTATTTTTATTTCGTTTTAGAGATAATCAAAAATTAAAACAAATTTATACATAACTAAGTTTTTACATTTAGTCATTTTAAAATATTTTTAAAATGCAAGGTATTTTAGCTGGTACGTAAAATTATTCTCAAAAATAAACATTTACTGTTGGAAATTCCAATTATAACTTGCTTAAAAAATCGATTTGGCACTAAATTAATTTTATATTTCTCCCGCAATTGTTATTAATTATATTTGTTTGAATGAAATTGTTCGCTATTTTATAACTGTAACGCATCAAAAAATTGCAGAAAATTACATTGCCAGAGTTTTAATTCTGGATTATTGTTTGTAATTTTATTTTCAGATACAGCGTCTTATTATAATTAAATCTAACTCTACTACTGATATCGGTTTAGTTATTTCGTAGAATTGATCTCTATATTTATAAAATTCTTAGAACTCGTGTTGTTATGCAATAACGATATTAAATACAAAATTTAGACATTATGAAACACAATCACTGTTTGAAAATTTAGGGATATTCAGAGTAGTTAATATTTAAAGCAATAATTTTCTTCTGTATAAATCACGTACTTTTCCATAAAGATATATTATAGTTAAATATAAGCCTCTCCGAGAAAGAAAGAAAAAAAAATTTCAAAGACGCACAAATCATTTTTCGTTCCTTTCCTTACTCTATTGCATTTAAACTTTAAAATAATGATCATACTAAGCCATAAAAATTCGATATGGTGAGTCATCGTAAAAAGTTTCAGAAAAGGAATTTCGAAACAGATTCTAAAAGTTAAACAAAAATGAAATATTGCACAAACGATTCGGTTAGTTTTCCCGATAACGCTTACGACAGACTTCAAAACTGGTGCGGAAGAAAAGACATAACTGAACAAAATAAAAACTGTCCACAGCAATCTTCATCTTAAAAAAATACATCGTTATTTTTTCCTTTTTTGAAACAGAACGTGGAACATCAGCTTCGAATTTCAACAAAAGTTACAGAAAATCAATAAGGTAGCTCTAACGACAACTCGTTTCGTATTTTAACGTTTGCTCCGACACATGTCAGAACTAGAAAAGCAGACAAAGCATTAAAGTTTGAAAAATAAATACTATAACAGTATGTAACTTCCCCTCCCCCCTAAAAAAAGAAAACGATAATATAATACAATTTTTGAGAGAACAGTTGTATTTAACTTGAGTACAACATAGTAATAAAAATAAAATCGTTACACTGTATTTAAGGTAATGTTTTCTCAAATATCCAATTTGAATTGAAAGTCAGATTTCCTCTCAAATAAAAATAATCAAATTTTCAGTTAAATAGTTCTAAAGTGATTACGTATGAAGATCTAAATGGGCAAACTACAAAAATTATATATATAATCGCAGAAAAATATATAATCATTATATTAATATTTTGAGTGACTGATTTTAAATTATATATACAATGGAATTATATTATCTCACTAAATATAACGTTAAAGAAGAGTTATATAATAGTACAACATTCGAAATAACTGTTTAATATTACTTACAGTAAAAAACATTGACAGTTCAGCAATTTTCCGTTTAATTATATTTTATATAATGTTATTAATATCAATTTTTGACCACATATGATTTTGATATAATGCTGAGGGAAAAATTCACGGAAAATAATTTATTCATGTCAAACTGCTATTAAAACAATCTACATTCAGTTTGAAAAGCAAAAAAAAATGAATAAATATATGTTTTTATCTGATGATATAGTTGCAAGTAATATTGTCCTTAAGATCTAAAAAAAGAAATTTCACAGTTTTGCGATTTTTATTTAATAAAAATATGGATCAACAGCATATGCTAATAAAACATACGATTAAAATTTGCAAGATTCTTTGAAAAACAAACATTATTTTTTAAACTGTAATATAATTTAAGAAAGTAAAATATATAAAAAAATACAAATATAAAACGTGCAGATTCAAGTTAATATTGATATTAAATATATTTTAAAGTTTCATAACTGTAAGCCTTTTATTTGTTTTAAAAGAAGATCGTTAAAAAGAGCAATATTTTTCATAAATGGCAAATGATAGAGTTTGTGTCGATATTAATTATCTCTGTTTTTCTTTTTCAAAGTTTTTGTCAACTAACGTCATTCGCATTTTTATTCATTTGCCATAAAAACTGAGCGAACATTTTCAAGTCGATATAAATTGATTTTAAATATCTCTACTTTAATTTAAAAAAAGTGTATGAAAAATAAAAATATTTGCCAACGAAATTTATATCACGTTCTTCTTCCATCATTTGCCATAAATGCCAAACGAGCATATTCAGGCCGATATTGATATTAAATATATTTTCTTTTCATGTTTTTTTAAAAAAACAAGCTCTTGAAAAAGAACAATATTTGCCAACCAACGTTATATCACGTTCTTATTCCTTCTTTTATTCGTCATTGTTTTTTTAACTATTATATAAAACTTTTTTATACTTTACCTAACTAAATATACCGTAAATATCTATTAAAAGAAAGCTCTTTGTTTACAATTTAAAGAAAGTTCAGTGGGACATAAAAGAGATTCTTGACCCCTTGAGAACGGTGTACGGAAGAACAAATGAAGTGCTATCAAATAAACACAAGAACATAAAAAAAAAGTGGAAGAAGTAAACCGATCTGGTTTTGTCAAATTTAAGAAGTTTCCAGTTAGTAAACATCAATTTACGTGAAAAGTTTTAAAGATTTTTATTTCTCTACTGAACGATTATTACGAGGTTTAATTTTTACAGCGCATTTTTCGATATAAAGTTATCTATCTTCATTACCCTCTTTAATAATAGAGTAGATTTTTTACATAGTTTACTTTCAACTTGTTAATTATAGTTTTAAGAAGAATAAAGATACGCCTTTTATATAAATTTACCTCCAAGAAAGACTTTTATTGTAATACTTTTATTTAATTTTTTGTTCATTTAGCATAACTCAAAGAGAATCAGATCTTATCAGATTAACATCAAAGTTTCGTTAGATTACTGATACGATATGACCAAAACAAATTCAATATCGATTAACTGTTGACTGAACTGAACCACATTCCTTTCAGTATTTGAAACTACATTAACGAGATATTTTAATGAACCCGCGATCCCATCAGTCACCGCATACAACGCCTAACGAACATAACGAGACTCTTGTTAACGTCGACCTGAGAAAACACGAGGACTATTGGCGACGAACCCGCAACTCGACTCAGAGTGACAAGGACGACATCTGAGCTGGGCCTCTCCCCCCACAACTCAACAAAGGATCGACATTCAGCCACGACAAATTAACCCACATTAGCCTCGGCTACATGGGTCTCAGTGCGAATCAGACTCTAACACACGACACGGAAACAACGCCGCTGACGAGTTCGATCATCATGATGTCTAGGCTATTGACCACTGTGTTTCTCTGAAGATAATATTTGAATACTTATGAAATACGATTTATATTTCCTGTCGTGTTATGTACACCAAACTGAAAAAAGAAGATAATATATATCCTTCTAAAATTCGATTTCACGTCAATGAAACAATGCACATCGACTTTCAAAACAAGAGAAGAACAAATGATTTATAAAGTATGTTTTATGCAAAAGTAGTTCAATACAAGTGTTTCTGGCCAGAAAAGGATATCATGTGTTGTCAGCCCATCTTGCATCAAAATATGAAATCGCGCCATTTAAATTTTTTTGGAAACAAAAACTGCCATGGAAGATCAATCCCACAATGAACTTCCTGAAACCAGATAAATGTTTGAAAGGATAGAAATTTTCCTATCAAAATGGAAAAACGTGCAACAATTTAACTAAAATTTATTCCATTTTATTTTTGGAAACGCTTGCACATAAGTCTCGAGATCTCTTATTATGTTCCATAGACTGATAAATCTAAAACAATAAACATGGGAAAAACACACATAAAGTATTATTTTTAAAAATTCATTTTACTTTTCTAGAGAACTCATCGCGAAGTGAGAATTCAACCCATTTCTAATACATTCATAAACCATTAAAGAATAGATTAACTATACCATAAAGACGCTTCTGTCATTACAACAGACCAAAAATGGTAGTAGATATATTAAGCATAGAATTATTTTTCCCTCTTTATGTTAATTTCATACATTTTTAGAGATATATTAATAACATAGACATTGTTGAATATATGAAAGGCAGAGGTTTAGTGGTCTTCTCGAGGACTTGCAGCCGGCTGTTTTCTCGAGAGCGTTTGTTCGAGGCGATATCACTAAACGCGCCAGAAGGTAACCGGGGCCTGTGATGCATTAAACTCTCGAGGCTAAGAAGGTACCTCCCATTGTGTTTACGGAAGTTTGGAGAGGAGGAATGCAACCAACCATATGTACATTATACTCAGGCGAAAATCTGTCATGCAATACGGAAATATTAATCTATTTTAAAATGTTTTTAACAAGCCCATGGACATACGTTAAAACATCGGATCAATAACTCGCTCAGAGATGGTCGTAGTAAACCAGAACCAGGTCTGATCTAGGTACTAACTTGCTTGAAAACTGTCAAAATCTAAGTCGATCGACCAGGAAAAAGGTTTTTTGAAGTGAAGTGAAAAGTTTTTCCAAGTGTAGCCGCGATTCTCGATGGCAAAACAACAACGAGTTGATTGATTCAAAAGTGTTTTGCTATTACTCCCAACAAAAAGATTTCTTGCGAAAAAAAAGAAAAAGAAAAGAGAAAAAAATTTGGGGAAAAAAAGATTTGAAGCAAGCGTTGGATGATTGTATCAACGGGAAGCAGGATACAGGTTATGTTGATGAATAAAAAAAAAATTGCAAAAAAATGTTGTTTAACGTTAGACGGGAGTTGATCGATGTTATATAATTTGTTAGCTATATTTGCTGAATACTGAAAAGAACATGAGGCACAATTTTCTGTCATTGATTTATTTTCGCAGTATAGAAAAAGCCAGAAACGTGAAATAAATGAATCCATCTAAAGTTTTCTGATTCTTATGGAGTATGTGTATGATCTCATTTATAGTACAGAGGTAATGTGACTTTTTAATACAGAATCTAAAACATGAGAAGTGGTGAACGAAACATGGAACGCAGTGAATGCACTTCCCTGGTACACAAATATTGTTAACCGTTGATACAATACAATCATTAAATTTCAGGCACAAGTAAGGAATTATTGAAATTGCATGTTTATAACAATATATTTCTTATGAATTTTTTTTTTTTTCAAAATTCAAACTATCTACTTAAAAATTATATCTTAAATGCTAAGATTATTAGGTCGGAATGAAAAAATAAATTACCAACGGCAACATGGAGACAAATATACAATCAGCTTACCTGAAAAAAGAAAAGTACATTAATAAACAAAAAATTGGAAGCACAGAATGAAAAATAGTAATATTCAAAATTCTCAAGCATACATATGTATATATTTATTTATTTGTACATTTCTGTTTTGGTTTTGTCTTATTTCTTAATGATTCAAATTGTGATTTTTACAATTTTATAACTTTAAATTTTGAAGTAAGTTCTCAGTTTATTTTGCTCTTCTTCAAAACTCTGTCATTTTACAGTTTTTTTAATATTTCTATTTTTTTTTTTTTCGTTTAATTTTATTTCTTTTAGAATTTTCTGTAGATGATAACGTTTTTATAGATAAATAGATGTTTACTTTTATTCCTTTTTTTTTCTTTGTTTGCAATGTTTCATCAGCTTATTTGTATATGATTGGCGCATATCTTTTTTACTCAATGGTATAGTAACGATTTCTTACATGTTTCATTTTTTTAATTATTGAGATTACTTTCTAACTTGTTTTTAACTTTGTACTATACTAAAACTTATATTAAACATTTTCAATCGAAAATCATAAAATTATTTTAGTATAAAAACTAATGCAGGTAAAGTTCTCTCAGAAAAGAAATCTGTTATTCTGAAAATCTGCAGGTAAAATTACTCAAAAATATTTTTAAATGGAGTCAGTTTAATACATTGGAAGAGAAACACAGAATTTTCACTCTTTATTTTTCACGCAAAACACATATTTATACATCACGTTTCGTATAGAATTTATTTTAAATGAAATGTGTGTTAAAATTTTGTGCACAAGATTTCCAAAAATATAAAAACAAAGAAATAAAACTAATTTCAGATGAATAATCTAGTATATAAAATGAAATACATTAAAAATATTTTTAAGTTTTCTGATTATGAATGATCAGAATCGAATTTTATAATTTATTTTGCCATTGATTACAACAATTTAAAGAATGTCGAGATGCTGAAAAAAAACATTATCATGAAAATTATCAAGTTCAATTATAATATGGAACTAATTCAACAGGATTATCTCCTTAAACTTATATGTTTCGAATTACTCTCTTATATTACATACAATTTTATAGTATGTTGATAGTTGTATTTTACAAAACAAAATTAAGAAGAAAATTCTTTTTTTTTCCAACTGAACAAACTGTTTACTAAAATAAACATTGTATTTATTTTTTTAAAGATCACAGTAGAAATTTTAGATTTTGTTATAACCACAGCACAAACTTCATTAGAGGTTTTCGGACCTGAACGGGTTAAACAGACAAAACAAGCGGAACAAAGAATTGAATTATTCAAAGCAAGTATTTTGAAAGGAGGATATTTATGGATATACATGAATCTGCTATAAGAGGACAAACTGCACAAGGTTGCATCGTATCTAAATGAGCAGAAGCAGAATCAACACTATGCGGTAGATAAAAGGATGTGATATTCCTTCCGAGCTATCGTTTTGATCCTGAACAGCGAAATATTCTCAGCCTGACACCGCTATACAAAACATATTTGTTCTTTTTAGGCTTGGCAAATGCCGCTCTCATGGATTTTACCTGATGATGGAACAGTGCACTCAACGAACATGATGTTTTAAATCATGGGGAAATTAAACAGATGTTATTACATTTCAAAGGTAATTTGAGTTCTTTCGAACTCTGTTTCTTGAAGTAATACATTATCCAAAAGTAACAAAAATTTTACGAACAACTTGTTATGTAAAGGGGAAAACCATAGGTGTGATATTCGAAAGAATTAATGTAAATAATGTTATACAAGCTAAAAAAAAATAATTTTTTCAATGAATTCATCCTCGCTTTTTGAATACAAAATTGCCTGAATTATTTTAATAACCATCCAGGCTGCTTTTACTAAAAGATTGGAACCAGATTTCAATGGTTCGTTTACAGAGAACTATGCTGTTAAGATCAATATCATAGTTCTTATTGTAAAAAAGAATAAAATTTGAAAAAAAAACGCTATGATACCAGATTAATTTATGATTGAATGGATCGATTTTTTTTCCCAATATATAGTATAGGGTCTATATTTTTCTACTTTCCTAACATATTAGACTATTTCAATTTACATACAAAGTAAAATGCATATTTATCAAAGAATTTTTTTAATTTAACAAAAAACATAAATATTTCAACATTATAACCTCACAATTTATATTAAAAGTTATATTTTGGCATACTTAACAACGCTTCCTCATTTGATAATTGTCAACATTTAACTGAAAGATATCCTTTAATTATTCGTTTTCTCATCATGAAAAAATGGAAATAATTCATATTGGTAGCCGTGTTGTAGAATTTACGCTATAATCATGACTATTTAACAAACTTAACTAAAACTTTAGTCCGTAATTTTTCTACAGAACACTTTTTTATATCCCCTTAATATCGCATTGATAAATCCAAAAAAGCAGATTTCAAATTACTATCACTTTTTTCATTCCAACAACTGTAATAAAATAACAATATTTTCTTTCCAAAAAAATAAAAAAGAATATAATTTAAGAACTACTGCACCTTATAAAAATTATAAAAGACTACCACAAATTCTACATATAACTAATAAGATTCAACAAAATTTTTAACAACAAAATAGTAATCATCATTACTTTCATATTAGTTTGGATTCCCACAATATGGCTTACCTATAAAATCATTTGAAAACACCAAAGTTCAATATAAATTCTAAATACTGTATTAAAAAAGACAAATGGAACTTTCAGGCAACGTTAGAAAGTTATACAAAATTATTTTTACTTAGGGAAAATAAAAAACCACATCTATTTAATTCACCTAAAAAAGTAATAAAACAACGAAAGAAGCATTTATTTATAATAAAGACATAAGCAAAAAACATTTATCGTCAATTATAAAACTATATAAGAGCCTATATCTTCTTCAAAAAAACACAGTAATTATTTTCCTTACTCATACATTCTGTTAGACGAAATTTGAAAAAAATAACCTATTTTTGCTTGAATAATAATTCGTTTTGATAATTTTATAAGAATCAGACTAAATACTAATTTATTTTTAATCGATCAGCTGTTATATTTATTATTTTCAATCACTATATATTGTTTACGTTTATTACTAAAAATAATTTCTGATTATAAAACTAAAAAATAATTACTTTTTAATCTTTATGTACGTAATGTTATAAATTACAGTAAATTAATGTTGATTTGATTGTATTCAGAATGCCGTAGGTTGAAGTAACCTGAAGTGGCGTTTAAAGATATTTGTTGAGTTCTACGACGCCCATGGACAGGACACGCTGGAAAATGTAAAATTTTGGATGGTGATAAGAATCGTAAATAAAATTAAATTTCAATCTCTATTATTTTAATTGTAATAAAAACTTACTATATTCGAGTTAATAATTAAACCAGATACTGGCTGAGTTACTTCTATATCTACGACCAATAAAACCAAAACAAAACCAACATTAATAAGGTATATATAATAATATCATGAAAATAAATTTTATCCATAGGAACCTGTTTATTTTTTTAGTAACAATTAAAACTTTAACTTTAATCGTTTCTATATATAATTTATTTCATACTGCACAAGTAGTCTTAAAATAACAAAATGAATTGCTTCCCTAAATTAAGAAAGCTCCTACACACACACAAAAATATGGCATTTATGATATTCAAAATTGCTGAATAACAGTTTTATTTAAAAGATGTTATTACTGAAAAAGGTAAAAATACTAGAAAAAAATATAGATTAACACAGTTTTTCCCTTGCAGATTTACTCAGATATTAACTGGGGTATATATCATAATTGTCATGAAAAGAATGGAAATAATATATGAATTACCATTTGGTAAAAGTAAATACCTGGGTTACTAATCTTATTTATTTAAAATTGTTCAAATATTGATATATTTTTATCAAACTATAAATTACAAAAATTAAAAATCATTTAAAAGATAATTAAAAAATATGGGAATTAAATTTGTATTTTTGGGAGGACATATATAGGGATGCATCATCTCTTTCTCTCGCCTACAAACACACACGCCCACAGTCTCTTTTAGAGAGACAGTGAAAACTTTTCTATCTTATTCTTCAGAAATTAAGAACTTGAAATCATTTTTTCTTCTACAGAAAAACTTTGCCGAGAGGCAGAAAAAATTTCTGATGTTTAAAAAATTTAGAAAATCTGCATACTAAAAAATTGATTCAGAAATATTTTGACTTCGAGAAAAATTTTGGGGAAGGGGTGAAAAGTGAATGCGCCAATGTTTCTTTGGAAGCACAGAATTGTTCACATTTAATAGTTTATTTTATTTAAATGTTGTCGGTGTTCAATTATTTATTGAAATTTTAATCTCTATATCATCTATTTTTTTAAATCTTGTTCATTAAATTATGCTTATTCCAGATTTCTGTCCGCATTTATTTTAGATGAATAAATTGATGAATGGAGGCGGATTTAGAGAACAAAACTTTTACGGGCTTCTAAGTCTAAAAATAATCTTAGAAAACGGAGATGTAAAAAACACAAGACTTTTCAGCATATTAAAATTAACTAATTATTGACCTACACAAAATATTATGAGGAAATTGGAAAACCAATTAAGATATATATAAGCTAAAACACCAAATCAAAATAAAACGTAAAAGACCCTCGCAATACATAGTATTTTCATCATGAATCTAGTGTAAAGTTAACTAAATAGAATATATTTGAAAAGATTAATTTTTGGGGAAAAAAAAATAAAGTGTGTAAATGATTATATTTGATAAACTTGTAGTAAATATTCTACATAATTCACAAAATTTCGGAGCAGCAATAGCTTGAACAATCCATTTATTTTCATTTATTCACGATACATATCATTACTGTGAATACCAAAAAAAGTAATAATGATTTTCAGTTTTGAAAACATTTTGGGTGCCAGATTTATTAGCCAAACACTACTAATACCACCATAAACCTCTTCACCTCTTCTAGAAAGCTGCTTCTGTGATTTTTCGCACTTTAATACACAACGAAAACCAACCACCCCAACAAAAGCCTTTCTCCAATGATAACCACTTCTGCTCCAAAATACACATATTTACTTCGCCTCAAAACAGTGTTCCATATCTAATACTTTCAGTAATAGAAAGAACGAAGGAAGTAAGCACCATTTCTAGCATGTTGTAAAAAGGTAGATAGAATCAATCACAAACCCAAAATGCGGCAATAACTGGAGAAGATATGAATGTTTTTTGTTCGTGAATCACGTTTTTCTACACCCCTGGTTCATCGATGAATGCCAGGATGATGGATGACTGCTGCATGAGTAATACACAAAAAATGTAATTTATCGCTACCTGACAGTTTGTTATCTTATCGAACTATGATATGAAATTTCATACATTTGGGTCACTGACTGAGAGGCATCGAAGTGAGAAAATTAGAGATTTATCAACCATTAAAGGTATAATAAATTTAAATTGACTTTAAGTTTGGACCTATTTTAGCATATTGCATATTAATAATAAAATGATACTCTCAAGACATAACAAATTGTTTTTTAAAAGGATTTATTTTTCAGAATTTTAATCGATTGTGATTCCCAGTATTCCGTGAAACAAAACTCTGAAAAATAGTTTTTAGAGTAATGTCCAGAATTGTACTCCATACTATCAATGTATTGTTTAGAATTTAAAACGTAAGAAAAACAAACAACAAAAAACAATTTACAAATATAACCGAGCATCGTTCTTTTTATTTGAAAATTCTTTCTGCAAGTAAATTAATTTTGAAAATAAATACCTTAGAATATTGACATTTTAGAGTTTTTTTTTCCATCCTCAAGTTCTAAAATCGCATCATATTAAAACTGCTTTATCAATCGATTCAATTTCTCATGTCTAAATTTCCTTTAAATTACAATCAAAAAATACGTTTTCTAGCTTGTGAGTGAGTGAAGTGAATTTATTGAGGCAGAGCCAGATATATTATACAGGTCAACAATATTTAACTGGTCCGAAGTCAAGAAATTGAAAAGAAAAATTATTGATTGCTATTGAGGGTCGAGAAATTGAGAGATGATTTTAGTATCCTGGGATGCGTCACCAGTTTACCAGAAGATAGTAAACCCATGAGAAATAGTGTGTACTGGACCGAGTGTTCGGGTCGATGCCCGTATCTTTGCCTTTGCCGAGTCCTGAGGTCCTGATAAATCCCCAGGTGGTACCAGGACCATAACCCCAGGATCGCTGGTACCATTTAGTCGCCTCCTGCGCGCGCGCGAATGACATGAGCTACAGAGGGACTGTTCTGTCATTCCTGGTTCCATCACATCATCTGTTTTCTCATCTGGCATAGCTTTTTTAAAATTTGTCGCAACAAAAAATTATATGAAAATTTTCATTTCGCTAACTCCAACAATAAATAGGGTTTGCAGGAAAAGATTCAGTTCACAGAATGTTAAAATGAATGTTGGCATATTTTCTGCAAAATGACTGCAAAATACGTATGTAAATTTTAAAAAGAGTTCGTTTTCCTCATGTATTATTACAACAATCTATTAAAATAATAACAATAATATGAAATCCTCGATAGATTTAAGAAAACCTGTAGCTTTATCATCCATTTTAACCATTATGAAGAAATATAATCATATATATATATATATATTATTCCTAAAATAAATAACGATAAAAATTATGGATACATAATTCACTTTCAAAAAAGCAAAGGAAATGGGAAATGTTAACGCAAAAAAAAAAAAAAAAAAAAAAAAAAAATCTAGAAATATTAAATCAACTATTTATCAAAGTAAAAATAACATAATATCGAAGATAAGATTACAAACAATGTAACGTCATCACATCAAAGATTTGGTCTTAATCACCGCTTATCATTTGGTAATCGCAGACAATGCATGTAAAATTCCAACTGGTTTTCTTGAAGTTCTTAGTACACAGATTATGTAAAATTTTGTGTGCAATATACAATCCAAAGCTTTATATCGAAATTGCCCCATTACTCATATGATATGTTTCATCCTCAGTACGATGGCAGGGCATCATGATCAATGCATGTAGCCATTATGGAATTATTTCAAAAAGAACAGGGATATAATTTTTTAAAATATTTCGACAAAAACTTAACACCTACCTAATTTTAAAAGGAATTACTCATTTAATCATCGCTCAATTAGCACTGGTATCCTTTTGCTAACTAAAGAACAAATTTGTAACTGATAGTAATGGCGGAATGAACACCAACACAAGGAAACGCCACTTAATTCATGCTAAAGTCTACCAATTTTTTAGCCACATAAGAGACTACGTACGGTAAAATGTGTTGTTCCATTCTTTTTTTAACCTTAAAATAAACTTTCTTACATCCCGATGATAACGACCAACCAACAACAACAAGTGGCAAAGGATCACGCACAAAAAAGGGTACGGTTACAGTTATCGATGGCACGCGTCATTGATGTTTCCATCTCACCCGCTATTAAGTCCTCTTTTTTATTTTATTACCTGATTCTTGGAACATCCGTTGTACCAAGGACGCATATTATTTAGGGCTATTATTTTATCCCTTAGTGGTGTTTGCCAAGCAAGCGATATTTCGCAGCTGTTTGCGCCAGATATTAATTAACGGTCAGGAGTCTTGGCATTGAGTAGAATAAATGGAGGAAAAATTTTAAAGCAGGGTGGCTATTTGTTTCGAGGTAAATCTTATAGGTGAGTAGTTTTGTTACGGGCATAATTAATCGGGTAAAGAATGGCCACTGGAAGAACTTTTTCCGTAAAATTGTTGTTTTGCAAAGGCGCTAGTTTATTAAATATCATTGCTCAAAAAGCACTTATGTTGTTTCTTCATAAAGAAAATGTCTGACTAAATGCTTATTGATGAAATAAACATTAAATCGATTTATCATTTACTTTAATTTTATCGGAAAACGATTTTCATTTGCAACATTTTAATCCCACTAAATATACGCAACAAACCGGTTCTGGCGCGATATAATTTTATAACAAATTTCTAATAATAAAATCACAATTTCTCAAAATAATTAAGAACAATACATTAGTGTTAAGTTATTTAATGAATGGTTTGGAAAACTGCCGGTCACTGTGTTTTAAATTGACAACTATTCATTTTTTTGATCTCTTTCACATTTGTTAGATAACATTCATTAGGAAAGCTTTATATTACTTAAAAAAAAATAAAAAATAGATTAAAAGATTTAATTGTGCATTTGAGAAACCGTTTTCAAACAGATTTTAATGTAGATTTGTTATTGGTTTAATATTCTTTTCAAATAAGTTAATGTTCGATACTAAAAATATAGATTTTCCTCTTTAAATTGTAGGAAATACACATGTACAGGTGGTGTAGTTAGTTAGGTGTGTCTGACTGAAACAGCCGACCATGGTCGATTCCGAAGGTTTAAACTGTATGCACTGGGCATCAGACCTTCATCCTAGAGTTCAATAAAAAAGTACCAAATGTTTTGGGAAGTAAGACTTGAGAGTTTTGGACTTCTAAAGCCTGGACACACTTTTTAGCAAATACTATATACGCATCCTTAACTTTATGGATAGAAATAAGAGCAGTAATAAAACATATCAAAGAAAAACCACACAAATGCTATGAAAAACTAAATTTTCATTCCATTTGTGCATGATGCACTTCCCCTTGCTCGACTCTTGTGCCATACTTTCCGTAATATCAACTAACCCTAAAAAAGTCTAATAACTTCCATATCAAGATATCACTCTCAAATCTCACACAACTATTTATTGTAGTTCACTATGTAAATAATGTCTGAGGATATTTGCTCTCTCTTGAGTAACCTTGGATTAATTCTTATCTGACTGTAATAATACAGAACTAACCTCTTTTTGAAAACTCTCCGTTGAGCGCTTTGATCATTGATCTTCTTCTAAACTCTGTGACACTATCGCCTAACTCTTGCTTGTTACGTGAAAGCATACGCTCAGCGCAGATCCCCTCCGCCTCTATCGTTAAATTCCTTTTGCTTATATACCACTCTATCTAGCTCATTTTCATCTTTATTTCTACCAGCCTCTAATTTCTAATCTCATTTTGGTTGGGAATAAATTGCATAATTTTATACATCAGCCCAAAAGCTCCCAAGGTTAGGAAGATAAGTAGAATACCAATGCTCATCGTTTCGTTTTGTGAAGAATAGTGTAGCAATGTGGTACAAAAACATAAACTTAGTTAGTTCTATATTTCTCTCTAAAATCACTCATCTTTTCTATAAATAATTTACAATGCAAATTTCAATACACATACAGCTACAAAAAATGCATTGCTTTTTACTTAAATATATCTATACTTTTACAAAAATCTCAAAAACGTGTTGTGTGATCTGAAGTCATAAAAGCATACAAAACAAACACATGGTTAAAATTATAAATAAGGACCTCGTAAGTGAAAATATCATAATGGGTTTTCTAAAGTTTTTGCTACTTAAATTGTATATTGTTAAATATATATTCATTATTTTTATGAAAAGCATAATTTTAAAAAGTCAAAAATAAATAAAGACAACGAAAAGAACATTTTCAAATGAATTTTTTTTTTCGAGAGAGGATACTTAAAATATATAAAACACATTTTTTTAAGAAAAATATTATCTCTTCTAAATATATACATCAAATAAACCAAAAATAAAAAAAATATGGAACAAAAAAATAAGCCCGCGAAAACAACAGAGGTAACTTAAAATTAAAGGTCTTTAAAGATAAAATAAAAAAAATAAACTCACAAAGTTGACCCTGAAAAATCGATCTCTTCCTTACATCAAATTAGGTTTATAAAGTAATATGTGAAACCATTAAGAAAAGGAACGTTTAAAATGGCATACTTAAACTTTTCAAATTAAAAAGAAATGATTTACTTCAAAACCAGACAAAATTTCTAACGAAAATATGTTTTAAATAAGAATATAGAGCATCGAAGAAGGACCGGGATATACTAATAAGAATGTTGCAAAAATTCTTTGGCAAAGAGCAATCCATTTTAAGAAGCAGAGACGTATAGTTAAAAGTGTTATAAAACGCGGAGATGAGTTACAAACTAGCATAGAATGCGTATAATGAATATTATTGTCTTTTGAACCACTTTGCTCGTTTTCTTTAGCGCAAACCATGAAGCCATTAACGAACAACAAAGAAAATATTCCGTTAAAATATAAAAAAAAAGAAAGTAAAGATGGTATTATTTACATGTTCTGTCAAATGCAACCAAGACAGGAAGCTATTATTAGACGCCGAGGATGCAAAGGAATGACTACCAACGTTGAATCGAAAAAAAACTCTGGAAGACAATAAAAAAAAAAAAAAAGAAAGTTTCAAGTTAGAATTCCAAATTCGATTATATTTATTTGATAGCTGATATAATTAGCATTTCCAAGTGAATTATTTCAAACACTTTTTTACAGTTATTTTCAAATGTAGGTGCTATTTTTTTGTAAAATGCTGTTCACTTATTCGTAAATCAAATTATTTTTGCTATTGAGCTTTTGCAGAGTGATAATTAATTAAACAATTTTAAATCATAACATAATATCCTATTAAAAAATAGTTCATTTTTCCTTGGATGAAACTTCACCATCACAACGTTGATTCTATTAATAAAATACATAAGGAAAGAGGAATAGATATAGTATGCTCTGTTAATACCATCGAAAAAGTCTAATAAGCAGAAAGAATAGAATTTATTTTTACATAAAAGCTCTTTACTCAGTGAAAATATGCCATAAAAGGATCTCATGGTAAAGATGTTGAATCACTTTCGCCGTGCCGATAAAAAAATTATGATACGTAAAAAACCTTAATATTTATTAATGGAAACGTATCAAAAGTTATAAAAGTATTTGATAAAAAGAATTTTATAGTTAATTACGAACAGAACACATTATGCGAGGAAATACTACATATCCTACGTATTTTTCCACTAAACCCAATAATTAATCGAAGAAAAAATATTTTTATTTATGTATAGAAGAATGGCAAACGATTTACTATTAAACTTAAATCTTCGCTCGTTAAAATAGTTAAATTAAATCCAATAAAAGCGAAATTCGTAGAGTCGTTCATTAAAGTCAATTTTCGAATACAATTGAAAAAATCCTTCCATCAACATCATGTCAATTCTCTAAGTAAAACTTTAGGTTCGGAATAAAACAAGTAGTAGCCATGGCGAAAGTATGATTATCCGTAATTAAGGTTAATGAAATTTCACGTTAGATTGAATGGAAAAGAACAACGTTAGAAATAATTATTCAAGCGTATATCCACAAACATACTTAATTTGATTTGAAAATATTCATTTAAATATTTCCCAAGTATAAGTGACTTCATTTTACAGCTTGGTATTAGCAAACCATCTTACACAACGATTTTATTTTGATATTATGGATTGCTGGTGTCTTTCAGAAATTCAATCCAATACATTTACCAGATATCTATTGGTAATCTTGTTTTCGACAACTTGAAATTGCAACTCTTTCCCATGAATGACTGGGAGAACAATGGCATACACAGGGAAGGGGAGGACTCTAAAAGGGACATATGAAAACCCCAAAAATTTTTTCACAGAAAGTATTTTCAGAATGTATTTTACTATTTATTATTATGAAATATTTTTAAATTTTAAAACATAGAACTTTTTTTATCACTCGTGCCTCAATTTCTTTCTCAATCACAGAGAAAAAAAATTTCAATTCAGCGATTCTGAGAAAGAATAGAAGTCTTTGCTGTTCTTAAAAGTGTCTCTGGTCCAGTATTTGTAGATATAAAAGGGTGCATCCTAAAAAAAATTTATTCTCACAGATATCTTTAAAAATTCTCTAAAATGATCTTTTACTTTTTTTAAAATTTTTATATAACTCGATAAAATTAGTATCACCACTAACTAAGTTTGGGCCTTAATGGCAGAAATGAGATTGATATAGTTGTATATTTGCTTTTACCAAGGGTCATCTCTTAACCTAAAATTACACTCATTACGGCATACTCCACAAAAATCATTTCCTTAGTTCCCCCCTACTGCTAGAGCACATTAACTAGGAAAATGAATTCTGCAAGAAGTCTTCTAAACAAGTACTTTTCTACAAAGTTATTTACCAGATAACTTTTAAGCATTCAGTATCAGATATGTTAACCAAAGGAATGTGAACTAACTGTAATCTCCCTATTTTTAAAATACGTAAATTAACAAAAAATATTTTTCACAGAATATCAGCCGCATTCCTCTTGAAACATAAATCATAAGTAATCGACTTCAGTACCTCCCATTAAGTGATCATCAGTGGTAAGCAAGATAGTGCCTTACACAAATCGTCGAGTGATAGATAACCAAGAGAACAATTGCTATTTTGAGAAGGTCTAGACGAGAGACAGTGCAAACCTGATGAGAAATTGAAAAGATAAGAAGACCTTTAGTCTGAAACAGCGAATGTCAAGCACTTTCATATGTGGTATGAAAGACGCTGTGTTCATTTCAGAAACATGACACATTGGAAGATGATAGAAAAATTCTACGAAGTCGAATAATACGGTTTTGTTTGATTTCGCCCGAAAGTAATATCAAAAACCATACAAATTAATCAAATGAATGCTTAGATTTTACAAAGAAATACACTAGTTTTAGAAGAAATTAATGAGAAAACCCAAAAGAAAAATAAGCAGACTATACAAAATGAAAAATGAAATCCAGCGAAAAAAAAAATTCTAAGTTTTTTAGACATTTCATTAAATTGTAAATTCGATGGGAGATAAAAATAGTGGAAGAAGCAATTTATCATTCAACTATTTTGCTATACTTTATGTGAAAATATCCCGCTTATAGGCATAATGTCCAAGTACAACTTTAGTAAAAATGTCCTTGTTTTCAGAAAGAGAAACGACCCAATGTGACACAATTTTAAAAAAAAGGCAAGAATGCATTCCCAGAAAAGGTATTTTTTCTCTGAAGAGTAATGTTACAGAAGATAGAAAAAAACACAGTTGCAAATCACAGTTCTTAAAACTGTTCTAATTTACAAAGTATATTTTAAGGAATCGTGTAAACAATTTCATTTTTATTTGAAATCAATATCAAACATACATCAGTAAAATTGTTCTTCATAAATATATAAGATTACATATTTTTTTTATTTTCACCCGTTCTCTCATGATAGTAAAAACTATGAGGATACATCTACTATATTATATATATATATATATATATATAATAAGAGACATCTACTGAACCAGATATTTTGTCCCTTTAATGGAGGTGTCCCTTATTAAGAGGTAAATACATATGCTATTTTCAAAGGGATCGAGATCAACAGAATTGTCTCTCGAAGAGAGGTGTTTCTTACAACAAGTACCATTATATATGCGTTTTTCTTGAATACATGTTATATTACCTAAATATTAGTAGATGCCCCGATTTGTAAGGGAAAAAAATAAATGTTCAGATTAGATTTAGATGAAGCGAAAAATTTTAGAAAAATAAATATCGACACAGAAGGCAGCCACCTATGCTTTCAGCCAATTCTCAACATTGATCTGCAGCTCGTTGTCCGAGCCAAACTTCTGCCTTCCTAGAAGGCATTTCTTATGAGAAAAGAGATGGGAATCGAAGGGAGCTATGCCCGGGCTGTACGATGGGTGATCAAACACTTCCTAATGAAAACGCTGTAAGAGCGTCTTTGTTGCAGCTCGAGTGTGTGGACACGCATTGTAGCACATGAAACTTTTTCCGTCACAATACTCATTCGTTGATGAATTTCGGCAGCTTTTCACCCCTCAGCATGCATAAATCGAATGATAGCTCACACTCCACACTTGGCGAGATATTCTGTTGTTCAAGGCATGTTTACGTGCTCAGTGCGTGCACAGAACTGGCAACTACGACCCGAGAAGATCAACTGGCATATTAGAGAAACTGCGAACAGCGCTCTCGGATTTTCAATACAGTCTTCATTTCGCGACCAATCGTATCTTGAAAAGAAAATAGTCCTCGGGGTAAAATGCTTTTAAAATATCTTTTTTTTATTTTTAAAAAATGTCATTATTTGAATGAAGCAATTGTTAAATTATTTTAATCTTTCCATCTATATGCCTAGTATAATAATATATCTTTTTCATATACATCGAATGTTTGTTAAAGGCTAACTCCGCCTTATGTTAAAGAGCCACATTGAAACTTGGGGCACATTTCCACTCAGAAAATTATTTCAATTGTCATGAAAGTTTGTGACGATGTAACACGCACATCCATTTATGATTCAATACTCTTAAAATTTAGAGGTATTCCAAAAACTGCGCCATTTTTCACTCGATCACGAATATTTTAAAACTCATTTAGCATTACGAAATAATAGAAGGAACATGGAACACATTTTACATCAGGGAAAAAATGGATTGTTTAGGATAGAATTGAGCAACAATATAAAATATACTTCTCGCTAAAAAAATAATGAAGTCAGAATAAAAAATTAATATTCTAGCGCTTTTTTACTGGAAAAAGTTTTGCAAATTCGAATCCAATACTTTAATATTATGCGAAGACAGCCTTAAGGAGAAAATAGGTAATAATACTATCCTCAATAACGACAAGCAAGAAACAAAAGTTAAGAAATTTGGTGCTGCAATTCTTTTTTCCCTAATTACCGTATCAAATCTGCAATGCGAGACTAACTCTTCTGTCAAAATGTAAACTGGCCATCTTACAGTAATAATAAAGTGGTTAAATGCTATAATTACCAAACTACAATGCAAAAGAAATCCATTCAAATGTCAAAAATTTTTCATGCTTCATCAATTTTGGTTGAAAATGAATGAACGTTCTCCATACTTTAATACTTTAAAAACCTTTTGTTCCCTGGAATACAATAGAAAGATTAAAATGAAATGCCCTGATCCACATGCATTATTTTGTAATAGTTAAAGAATGTCCTGCAAATGAAATGAATACTCTTCTGTAAAATTTGTTGCTAAAAAGAAGGCATTATGAAATAGTGAATATTTTAAATGTGTCTTTTGAAAATACGTCGTATTGGCATAGTTTCATCCTTTCAGAAAGTAATTAATTTATTTATGCTGCGTTTCAGGTATTGATAACATAAAATATTTTAGGAATGAAAAGGATTACGTTATAGCACCACTTTTTAAAGTGCGGGTGGCATCACCAATTGGGGTCACAAAGGGAAATTTCCGGAAAATCACACGAAATGAAAGAAATTCTAGTCGCAATCTATATAATGTTTAATTTAATATGTTACATATTGTTTGCAGTGCAAGAATCGAGCTTTAAATCATATTTACATTCTAAAAAATAATACTCAGCACATTATTTTAGCGGTACCGCATTGCAATTCACAATTTTCAGAAAAATTCTTGATTGAATTCTGGATCAGAGCTACAGCTCAATTTCCCTCTATTTCTGAAACGACATCAGTAAAAATTCTGTTTTACGAGAAAATACTCCTTTTCTGGTCGATGAGGACTTACTTTAAAGCAAGATTTTAAAGATCTAATGTATTAGACTTAAATTATATTCGTCTAAATTTATAATACTAACGTTACATGAAATATACTAACAAAATGATAATTCACATTTACACTTATAATATATTAAGCTACTTGCTTTTTTGAATTTTAGATATATAATATTATAGTTTCTCTTTTACTCAAACGTACACAGAACGAGTTTGTTTGTTTTTTACCTCTGTTCAAATGTATCATTAGATACATAACCATTTTTTTTAAATATTATATATTTTGTTGATGGGGACACTTTGGTCAGTAATTCTAGAATAACTTTTTGTCTAAAGGCTTTTAATGACATTAAATTTATTATAAAATGATTCCGTCATTTTGTATTTCTACAAAATTTGGGGTTCCTAAGTTTTTTTTCCCCTCAATTTATCTATCATTTCGAGATAATTTTGGTTGTTGTTAACTTAATTTTTTGCTTAATTTATATAATTTTATTCATTTTTCTATAATTACAATGCTTTACCTGTATATTTTTATGGATTGGTGAATGTGTTTTACAAAATGGTACAATAAAGATTTCTCACGTTATTTTTAATTATTGAGATAACTCTAACTTATTTTTCATTAAAGTATTGGTGTTTAATTACACATACCAAATGGTATATACATAATATTCCATTCGAAATTTAGAATTCGTTGTCAGGTTCTGCATAAATACAATTATAAATATTTGCCGTTTGTTATTTTTTTTTTTTTTTTTTTTTTTTTCTTTGCTTATAAGGAACGTAACATTATTTGTCTATAATCTAAATGCTACCAAATAAAATATATAGTATATTTTAAAGAAATGCTAAAGATGTACCCTTCACGTTCCTTCAACTTCGAAAAATAGGAAATTGCTAAACTGCCACTATCAACTAAAACCACTTCATATTCGTAACAACGCCGTAAAAGAAGTTATACTCAACCTGTCAGCGAACGTAAATAAACAGGCAAACGAAAAAGCTGCAAGCGCAGTGTGTCGCTTTCTGAAGCTAACTCACAACTCAAACTCCGAGAAGTTGTTAAAAGAACTGAAAAAGCGCATCGAACCGTAAGGTGTGAAGACAGAAATTGCATTTTCTCAATAAACATACCGATGAGTGACAAACAGAAGGAAGAACATTAGTTGAGACCATCGATCAAAAAGCAATTTGCGCAGGTCGCAATTACTGAAGCGACGCTAACACAGATTGGCATGTCGCCCGTTATTCGCATTTGACTCGCTTCGCACAACTTCTCGTGTTTGTTCTTCATTCAGAATCGAAGTTCATACATAACCGAAACATAACTGACAAGTGCGAGAGGAAAAGAAAAAGAAAACTATCAGCAGGGAATGTAAATCACTACTCAAATATTAATCAATCAAAAAATAAACATTTTCTGTTATGTAAAATGAAATTTGAACCTTAGAAGTGAGATATTAAGTTATGTCGTAATATTCTTAAAGAATGATTGATTCCTGTGTATTAGAAATTTATTAGAACATGAAACTTGTGTGCAACAGTACTTTTGACATTTTTCTAATTAAGTTATATTTGTGTGTACAGAAATGTGCCATAGGGCAAACTAGAGAGATAGAGAGAGAGAGAGAGAAGAGGTGTGTGTGTGTGAGAGAGAGAGAGAGAGAGAGAGAGAGAGAGAGCGGTTCAAAAGATATCCGCATTAGGATTGAGAATTAGAGTATTAGGTGTAAGGTATAGTCCCCCAAAGCCCGCGTCGCACGCCAATAGAGCGAAAGTCACACCAAAGTGGTGGCTGGGGACAATAAAATTTTATTTGTATTTTTTGGCATGTTTTGTTACGCCAAGACTTGAGACGAATTGTGATTTTTGAATAACGTCGCACAGAGAAGCAATTTATGAACTATTGGCGACGGAACTCAAAAAATTGAGCCTCGGTCAAGTGACAAGGACGATACCAGAGGAGTCCAGTTTCTAATCAAAAATGGGACATTGTAAATGTGAAATTTTTCCATTTTGATCTACGTGTGGTGCAGATTACCTGATAAGCGGATAGGTGAGTATTAAGATGTGTCTGTGTTAGAGCTAATGTGAAGATTAGTATACCTTTAGTAGAAAACAAAAGCTTAGATGTACACCAATGATGATGGTCTATTCCGAACATAAAGTTTCTCTAATAAGAATTTCTACTAAATAAAGAGGTTTTAATTTCTTTATAAACAAAACAAAACTTACATACATAATGTATGTAAATAAAAATATATAAATATAAAAGATTAATATATATATATATATATATATAAATAATCAAAACTATCGGAAAACTACTAAATCCCTAAAAAATAACGCATATAAATAGCTGAAGTTATGCATTATTGAATAAAACTTCAATACAGTACATGCAAGCAAAGTGTCAAACACACAAAATAAATCAAACTACAAAAATATTATTTTATATTGTTAATCTACATTATTCCTTAGAAGTAAGTGGAATAAAATAATTTCCTATGGCTAGTCTGCCAGTGTAGATACGTCTAAATACTGGAAGAGCCGGAAAGGGGAAATGTCGAATTACAGAGGGAGTACTTGAACTTTTTTTTTTCATTTCAATATAATACATATATACAAGGAGTCTTTGAATGAAAAGGTACGAAACGTCGTAATAATGTAATCGTTAGCATATTCGCCTATGCCGCTATGAGAGAACGTAGCGAGACACCTAGGGATGCGAAGTGAATCTCTGGCGTGGATCGGAGCATGCGCAGGAGAGAGCAGAAGCTCTTATAAAGACCACCGGCCAATTGACGCGGCATTGCGTGTGAGACAAGATAGCATTCACATTGCAAAATTCGACGACTGAGGAGCAACATGGCGTAATCCGATTTTTGTCAGCGGGAGATGTGTAAACGGTCGCTATTCAATGACGGATGGTGCCGTATACGGAGAAGATTGTGTGTTCGACGAGACAGTGAGAAAATGGAGTGCCCATTTTCGCGCAGGTCATGAGAGTTTGGTTGATGAACCCGCGACCAGTCCAGGCAAACACAGTCATCACGGACGAACTCATCGACTAGGTAGACGACCGAATAAAAAGCGATCGGCGTGTCACATTGCCAATGTTAGAGGAGAAGATGGATGTCAGTGTTGGAACAATATGGACAATTGTTCACGACATGCTGCGTTCTCGGAAAGTGTGTGAGCAGTGGGTTCCGAAACAGCTCACCGAACAGCAAAAACAACTGCGCATGGGCATCACTTCAAATCTGTTTCGGTATCATGAAGACCCTACTTTCCTGGAGCGAATCATCACAGGTGATGAGAGCCGGTGCCGTCACTACGAGCCTGAGACAAAGCCGGACAACATGTAGTGGATGCATGCGTCGTCACCTCCCCCTAAAAAGTTCAAAGCCGTGGAATCAGCAGGCAAGGTGTTACTCACCGTCTTTTTCGACGTCAAGGTACAATGTTTGTTGAATTCCTCGAGAACAGAAGAACCATTAACTCATATGCGTATTGTGAAACACTCCGAAGCCTACGCAGGTCCACTAAGAATAGAAGACCTGGGCTGTTCACGGATGGTGTGGTTCTGCTCTATGATAACGCGCGCCCACACGCTCCAGGGTCACACATGCGGAACAGGCCAAGTTAAAGTGGGAGCAACTTGACCCTCCGCCCTACAGCTCGGACATGTCCTGCGAATTTCGTGTGTTTCGTCCACTGAAAAATTATCTGAAAGGGAAACTCTTCAACTTGGATGACGAACTTAAGGAAACTGTGAAGGACTGGGTCTCGTCACGGCCACAGGATTTCTGAGAATAAGGAATCCTTCGTCTCGTTAATCAATGGGATGGTTGCGCTCAAGCCTAAGGTGTATACTTCGAATAAAGTCTTCATTTATACTTATAGTGTCGGTTCGTATCTTTTCATTTGAACACCTCTTGTAGTATCCAAATCAAAAATATCTGAACCGTATACCGAATATATACTCTACTGAACATTATTAAGAGCTTTCCATAATTTAGTGAATTAAGGTTGAGTAGCGAAAAACCTTCCGGCTCCGGTGAGACGCTCACGAAGCACACAACCAGCACTCTTGCCTTGTTAATGGTTAAAGAGGCAAAAAATCACAATCACTTTCAAGGACCACAAAAACCTTCTTTGGGCCTTGGCATCAATCACATCAATCCACAAGAATTGACCGAAGTGGCCTTATGTAACTTATTTGGAAGTTACGATTATGCTACGGTATGGTAAACTAAAAAAAGAAACACGTAATGTACTGTTATTCATACGAAGCTTGCTTGCATTTCAGATTAAAATAATATACAGCGCACTCATTATGAGCATTCTTGAAGCTTACGCCTTACAAATAAACAATTTTTCTTTCTTATTGATGATTTAAGACACCGATGTTGACAATACTTTAGAGAATTAGACCCACATTTGCAGTCTTAAGAAATTCCCTTAATGTACCGCTCTCAAAAACAAGCCTTATTGATACAGAGTAAAGAAAAAAAGACCGCAGATAAATTACAATATTTACATTTTGTTTTGAAAAAAAAAAATCAAAGATCTCAACTTAATTATAGAAATTTTTATAAGCTCTAAATCTCCTTTTTCAATCGCAGCATTCCAAGTCTTGATGTATAATTATTATCAATAAAGTGATATAAAATGGAATGGAAATATCTAACTTATCCTTCAAGAGCCTTCTACTTTTACCAGAAAATTTGCGTGTTCTCTGGTAATTTTAGAAACGTGTACATTTACTCATAACATTATCTATTATCATTAACTAATTTCTGAAAACATGTGTGTGACGTGTACCTTACATGCCAAAATGTTGTTAAATCACTTTTGAGTAACATCTATAGCAATAATTGTTAATCACTAAAAACAAGACGAAAAAATAACATTCTGAACTAAAACAGAAAAAAAAAACATTTCTGTTAAAAGATTAAATTGTTGAACAAGTAGAAGCAAAAGAAATCGATGAATGAGCATTAGTAAAAAGAAGTAGATTATACAAAGTGTGTTCAGTAGTACATTATATAAGCACACAAAAAATACAGTTGAAGAAACCAATCTTGATCTGAGATTTAATGGATAAAAAATCCAATTAAACTTCCATTATTAATCCATTTCAAACCACTCACAAAAAGTGGTTCCGTGCTTTATCAAATTGCATCTTCACAAAACAAAACATAAAACAGAGAAACTATTCTTTTTTTAGACCTCACTCAGTAAAGGCAAACAGACGATAGGGAACAAAAGATACATTTTAAATCCCCGTTCTAGATGCATTTAGAACCACCCCTCGTTCCAAGAAACAAAGTTATTCGAACCAGTGCCATAAAGTTCGACAGATAAAAGTGCTTCTGGGCAACACAAAAGGTACAGACAAAAAGCAGGATAGGTAATAACGTTTTTCTTCTTTCTGAGTAAAACGCTGAAAGTCGAAAAGAAGCCGAAGACCTTTTTGTAAAGATTGCTCTTCGAAACTTTTTTTTAATTCCCTAACAGGCGATCTCTAGATTCACTGATAAACTGAGGCTGCAAATAAAGCCTCGACCTCAGGTTTCTGGGAATATATACAGAATTACAACAACGAGCACATGTTAAAAATGTATAAACATTATATACATTAATTAACCAAACATTTAAGACTCCCGTCTGTCGCCATTTTAATTTCGTTAAAATATTGTTAATGCTATGGAATTTCTACTACCGTTCTCAAACCTTTACTATCTAATCTATTTGAATACAAAAAAGTTCATTCGAAAAAGCAAAAAAAAAAAAAATGATGGTTTCTGTGGAATTGCATTTTTTCTCGTATTTTTGAAAAGATTTTAGAATATTTTTAAAGAACAGAAAACCCTGAAACGAATCATTAAAATAAGGATAAAAGTATTTTTAAGAATCGGAGTGAAAAATGTAATTTTGCAGAAACCTTCATTATTTTTTGCACTTTCGAGTGCACTTTTTTGCATTCTAACACATAAAATGGTAAAGATCTGAGGAAGGTCATAGAAGTTCTATAGGGTTAACATCACGTTCAGGAAATCAAAATGGCCGGTTGACGGAAGCCTTAAGGTTTACCAAAATATAACGTTACTCTCAAAAAATCTAAGATTTCCAAAAATAAAATTAATTTTGCATAATTGTTATTCTCGGAAAGGAAAAAAAAATGGGTTTCAAATAAAAAAAAAATACATTTAAAATGAAAATAGACAAATATTTTAACTTACATTACAACTACGTATTTGATTACTGAAAATATTTTTAAAAAGAAAAATATGACAGTATAAATAATTGAATTTTGTTTTCAAAGGAATTATAGAGTTCACAAAGTCATAAAACAACTAACGGAATGTGGCTCCTATTCCTACGACAAAAGGTTTTATAAACATTACGATCCTTTTTTTTAGAATTATTCTTAATAAAATTCAATTTTTACTGAAAGCCATTTACATGCCTTAAATTTTCACATGATAAAAAAAATGTGCTCAATTCGGAATATACGAAACGCTATAGTTAATATAATAACAAATGAAATTATTCTTTGAATTATTAAAATTATAAAATATACCTTAATAAATGAAATATTTTACAAGAGAAATTAACACGCATCTTTCTTGGACCAAAGTTATTCGCTTTACTAATCATATGTTATTTTACACCTTAAGGATTTTATAGTCAGGAATTGGAACAAACAATTACTTAAACAACTATTAAAATAATTTAAAACATCTTGCGCGTAAAAGGGAGATAAACCCATAAATTTAAAGTAACAAAGAGGTGAGAAATATATTTTGGACATGGAACCCGAGTTCAAAACTTGTAATTGGAAGAATTTTGAAATGTAGCCAAAAAGGAAAATTAATTTTCAAGAAAATGATACAATTGAGAATTCTGTCGAGGTAGCCATGGGGTACTTCCAATATTTAAGTTGGATTTATTAAGAATTTGGGTATAGGATAAACAATGTGTCAAGTCTACTGCGAATTACGTTATTACTGGTATATCTACGGTATGTCGGCAACTGTAAAAGGCATTAATTATTTTTCTGTTTACCGTGAGCATGGTTTCTTTCAAAAACCCTATGCATAACTTGATCGTTAGCATGTAAATTGTTGGCAGGCTGACTTTATCTTTCAGATGAAGGATGTCGAAACTTTTTTGCATATATTTACGCTTAAGTTCGATTTTTGAATCTTTATGAATGGATCACATGGAACAAAATAATATGGATCGTCTATTTTTAGAACTTATCTGCCTTGGAACACTTCCAAATTTCTTAATGCGAGTTTTCGAAGATGCATCTCATTCTGGGAAGCGTGTAAAATTGTTTTATTATAGATTTTACTTATCTGGAATCTTGTTTCTTTGTGAATGATTATCTTTCAGGGTTTAGTTCGCTATCGAGCAATTGGCTTGTACATCATTAGTTTTTTGAGTAATTTATCTTTCACTTTCAAACTAGATTATAAATATAAGTTTAAATAAAACTATGCAAAATATGAGATATTTGAATGGAAATACATACGATTCGGAATCATTTCAAAATGATTCCATCCAGCAAATGTTTTTTTAATAAGGTCTTCTCAATATAGCCGATATTGATTCACCTTCTTTTTAATTTTGTTTCCTTCAACGCCCATTCATATATTTTCAACGTTAAAAACTACTACTACTTTCACTTCTTGAGTCGCGAAAAGTCCCTTGTTCCACCCAAGTCCCATTAGAAAAATCAAGAACATTCTGCAATAAATTAAAGGAAATGATTTTTTATTGAATTAAATATATTTGTATCAAATTTAATTTTAAAAAAAAATCTGTAGTTACAACACAATAATGGTGCTGATTTATTAGCTTTTAAAAAAACACACACTCTGTCTGAAAAGAAAGTCAGAAAACCATACACTTCTGGGTCAAATATATTAGGTTTGCTGCAGAGAGACTGGCTGCTACTATTTCGAATGATCCGCGCGTCGCATACCCTCACGCGTCTAGTGATGCAAATCCGTACTTATAAGTAGATTTGATTGTTAAATATGCATTTTTTGCGAGATGACATTTGTAATTGTTTCTGAAAAATAATATAGAAGAAAATTTATGACGATACTTAAGTCAATGTACTGAGGAATTCCGGTAGTAACTGGATATGATAAGAACTACTGAAACCAAAATATTTTTGGGTACTTTTATGAAAAATAAAAGTTTAAATATTTTTTCAGAAAACCCAGATCCATGGGCTGCAGGTGTGTAGGTTATTATCCTAAAAAAAAAAAAGAATTAAAAAAATCACCCAAAATGTCACGAAAAAAATTGCGTAAGACGAACTCGTTACACTTATGAGAAATGTAAAGAAGAAAAAAAATTATGAAATCATTTCGTTCATAAATTACTATTAATGCTCAGCGACTATAAATGTATTCGTTATGGTGGGTCCCCCCCCCCCTTTTTTTTTTAAATCTTATTAATATAAAATGAATAAATCGAAAAAAAAATCATTTTTTTTCTCGCTACAAAAAATCGTCCCTGAAGAGGTTCAAAAAGGCTTTCTTGCTTGTAATCTGCCACGTCAATCCCATGAAACGCTAATCCAATAAGATTCATAGTTTGGTGGTTTTTTTTTTTTTTTTTTTTTTTTTCCAATGCTGTTGTTTAAATGTAAATTGAATAACTGCTTCATATCTCCTAAATCTTACAATCAATTGATAATTATTTTAAAAAAAATTACCATTTCACTCTTCACTGTCTTCATTCACATGAATTAATCTTATAAAGTCGTAATATTAAAATAAAGACATGAAAATAAAATTGTGAGTGAAATACATATTTCAATCAGAAAAGTCAAATAAAGATACTCAGAATAAATATTTAACAAATTTATTTGTATCATTTCGTTTTAAAAGTACATGCATTTTGATAGGAATAATTTATTCAACTTCACAGATATTTATTACATAAAAATTTTAAGAAAAACTTCTGTCACACAAAACATAATTTAATTTTTTCCCCTTTAATGAAATAAAGTGAAACTAATATTTGCTGTAGATTTCTCCAGAGAGCTTTCTTCAAACATGTATCGCTATTATCAATTTTATATTCCGAACAAATATTTTTTTTCTACAATCGGGTGACATTTGAAAAATTTGAAGAACGCCTTTCTAATGTTTATTTTTTTCATAGCCGTTTACTCTTTTTTCGACAACAGATGGCACACATCAGTAATTTATCCAATTGAAAAAAAAAATGAAAATATTAATTAGCTATTTTTATGAATAAGTCTTTTACTTTACAACTAAGTAATTTTTTCTGATACATCAATGCACATATATCAAAAACAGATATCTCGACTTTAATCCATTTTTTTCAATTATTTTCTTTACGAAAGAGTACGTTTTCAAATACTTTCTATCCTTTTCGGAGAGGACAGTGGAACCCAAAGGTCATGACATAAAATTCAAATAATTAAGTGAAACCATACCGGCAGCTGCAAACGAATTCAGTTTAACCAATAACCTGACCCGTGTGGTGACCGGGAATGACAGAATAGTCCCACTGTAGTTTACGCATGTCGTAAAAGGCGACTCAAATGGGTACCCAGCGTCTGGGGGTATAGCCGGGCACCCTACCCCTGGGGATTATATCAGGGGACCTCAGGGACTTACCTTCTTCAGGTAAATACGGGCATCATGACCCCGCGGCACCTTAATGATTTTTTTTTCTTTCCCATGGGGTTTACTGTCTTTGGTAAACACGGGTGACGCACTCCCGGGATACCCTAACGATCCTTCTCTATTTTCGACCCTCCTTCTTGTCAACCAATTTGGGTCTTTTCTTCCATTTTTTTTCACGTCTAAACCACAGTTAAATCTTTTTTGGCGCAACATAGCCATATCTGGCTCTTGCGCCAATAAACTTCACTATCACTCACTTAACCAATAACCTTTCACAAAGCGTGGTGTAAAATATTGCTGAGAGAGGCATTAGCTCAAGGATTGTCCTCGTTACTTGATTATGATTCAAAATTTAGAGATCTGCCATCAATTCTCTTGTATTTGAAATTATTTATTTTATTTGGAAACCAGAAATGAATGACAAGTTGTCATGTCGGCGTGGTGTAGAAGTTAGGAGAGGGAGGTGCCAGCTCAGGTATCATTCTCGTCATTTGACCGAGGTTCAAAATTACCAGGTCCGTCATCAAAAGACCTTGTGGTGTTTCTAGTGAGACGAGATCAGTTATTGTCGAAAAATAAATGACTAGCTAATATTAGATGACATAAATGAAATATAAAATTATTTCAATTCTAATAATCAACAAAAAAAATTACATTCCCCTCCCCCAATGCCAGTTATTTTTTAATAATATGTATGTAGGGTTTGACGTAAAATACAGTTAGTTAATAAATTGTTACGTATTATATGGTATGGTGATGTGATCAATTGTATCGGTTTGACTAAATATTAATAGCTGTCAAAAATTATGCGAATGATTGATGATATTTAATTGTAATAAAATTAAAACAATGTACGGATCCTTTCAACAGAAGAAGCAAAATTACTTTTAAAAAAACATTTTATTTTCCAGGTCCCGTAGTAACGGGTTCTCAAATGCATTTCCCCTTAATTATCCTTTGGGTCTACTTTATTATGTTATTTGAATTGAGCACCTCGCCTTGTGGAAATACTGCGACTTACGTAAATTAGCATTACTACATAAGAAATGTAGTGAATTGAGAGATTTAAGGTATTAGAAAAATGAGAGATAAGAGAAGATAAAGGAATAGGAATGATGAGCACATAGATAAGCGAGAAGACGTGTGAGATGATATTCTAACAGTTCATAAATCATTTGGATAGTTACACAAAGTATATTGGAATCGGATTCAGTTTATTCAACCCTACAAATTGTTGTAATTGCAATTATATAATTCAAATGCAATCTTTCAGTTTAATATACTAGTCAATAATAATTGAAATCCAATGGAATATACGTAAGAGCAAGATAAAATACTTTATTAACAATTACTCAAGAATAGATAAGGTCGCAACCTCTCGAATTCTACTTATTTTGTCAATTATAAATCATGCTCTAAAAATGAAATCTGATCTTACCTAATAACTTGTTCAGATTCTAATTATCACTAACATCCAGTTCTTACCAAAGTACCTTTAACTAGAATCCGCTTCAGTTCATATATATATTTATCCTCAAGTCATTATTCTCCGGATCCCTTCATTTTCTTTCAATTCTATTTCATACATACATCAAAATTTATCATTCAATTCAGTTCATTTGAATCTTCCTCTAATTTACCTAATCACGTTTCATTTTCGTTTGGATAAAACTGTCATTTTATGTGATTCAAATTACTATCAAGTATCCGAGGGTAATGAAGTGAAAATCGCGAATAGCCCAACATTAGAAGATAAATAGAATTCTCACTTATAATATTTCGTTGAGAATGCAATTAAATAAACGCTTTTCGTTACTAACTTATTTTGATAGTGCTTATTCTAAATCTGAATAAGCTGATTAAACACTTTGGAACAAATCTTCACAGAGTAATTACATCACTTATTATTCAAAATAACGCCAATTCGTCATGTCTCCTGGTAAACAGTTTATCGCAACTAATAACACCAAAAAAAAAAAAAAATTAGATTCGAGTTACCGATGAAACAAAAGAAAGTCGAAATGCGAAATATCCAACAAAAAAATTATAAAAAAAAATATCCTCCCTCATTTATAAAGAAACTTTCTCTAACAAACAATTCAAGTGCAAGCAGACAAACATTGCAACAAATAACATTACTGTTCTCTTAACATTCTATATTTTTATTTTTTGCTTCACCTTCCAGCCAGACACTTCTTCGATAAACAGCGACATCTGACGGTGACAAATGACTATACCGACATCGAGTTGTCCATATTTTTCCAACAAACTTTTTCCACGTCCTCCCTTCCTCTCACCCCCAAAGGGGGTGGACTGTCAAGAATCGGTCTGGACGAACGCTTTTGTTGAAAGGACCTACTTTTTCGGACAATGCGTCCCTTGAATGGAGAATACCGGTATTTTTTCTTCTTTTTTTTTCGGAAACTCAGAAGATTAGGTCAACGAGTCACGAACGGGTAGGGGAAAAAAATGGTGCTGGATACCAACACAGGTCACCTCACACTCTGGGTAAATGTTACGTAAACTTTCTTTTTACGTAATCCCAGTACGTAAACTTTCTTATTGCGAATTTTTGACGTGGAGTTTTTTGAGATAAATGCTGCCGGTCAACAAAAGGATTGGTTGAAGAGTTCGAATTCTAACTCAGCAAATTTGTTAAGTGGATACGGGGGAGGAATTTCAAAAGAAATAACGGAGGACACAGATTTGGGAATGTCAAGATTTCTGACAACAAAGGAGCATAGCGGGATTCTATCGCGAGTTTCCCTTCTACTAACCCTTTGATATGATGTTGTTCAACTTAAGAAACCTCCCTAACGAATAAAACATAATTTATGTAAATTAAAACAGAACTACTGAGCTATAGTTAATTGAATCGAAAGAAGATGTATTTATTAACAACGAAGAATTTAATATTGTGGTTGGTGGTAGAACGATAGAGTTTTAATGGCGCAAGAGCCACATGTTGGTATACTGCACTAAACAAGGTGAAGCTGTGATCTAGACATGAGAAAAATTGAAGACAAGGGAGGGAGTGATAGTATTTTAATGGTGCAATAGAGAAATGTGGACATGCTGCGCCAAAAAGCAGTGATTTAGGCGTGTGAATGGATTGAAAAAAGATAATCTGATTGACAAGGAGTGTTAAAAATAGAGAAAAATAGCTAGGGAAGCCCTGAGGGGGGGGGGTATCAACCGTGTTCACCAAAGACAGTAAACCCCATTAGAAGGAAAAATATCACTAGGATGTATCGGGGTCATGACGCCCGTATCTACCTGAAGTAGGCAAGCCCCAGAGGTTTCCTTGATATAATCCCCAGTGGCAAGACACCCGGCTGTACCCCTAGATACTAGATATCCATTTTAGTCGCCTCTTACGACATTCATGAGTTACAATGGGAGTATTCTTTCACACCCGGTAAAAGAGAGAGAACAGAAGTTATCAACGAAGACATCAGAAAAATGCGTATGGTGAGTAAAGAGACATAGAAACAAAAATGGTGATGATCTACAAATCTGCAAAGGGTCAGTGAATCGAACCTTCATTAAAGTTCTACAAAGGACACAAACCCGAGGGATTCGTAACAATTAAACATCAAGTTATAATGTTAATCTTTAGATTCAGACGTCGGTATGAATTAATCCAGAGACGTGATTATATAAATACCTTGTGTTTCGATTACTTTGAGATTCTAATAAACTTAAAGCTCTTGTCGACCGGCCATTTTGATTTCGTGAACGTAATGATAAACTTAATGACTTTCTACTACTGTCTTTAAATATTTACTATTTTAATTTATTAGACTGCAAAAAAGAACATTCGAAAGAGCAAAAAAATAACGAAGGTTTCTTGCGAAATTGTATTTTTCCTTCGATTTTTAAAAATATTTTTACGCCTATTTTGATTATTTGTTTGTGGGTTTTTCTAGTTTTCAAAAATTACTCTAAATTATTTTCGAGAATCGGGGAGAAAATGCAACTCCACAAAATCCTTCATTATTTTTTGCTCTTTCGGATGAACTTATTTGCATTCAAATACACAAAATAGTATTTAGATTTGTGAACGGTAGTAGAAATTCCTTAGGATTAATGTTACGTTGAAGAAATCAAAATGGCCGGTAAACGGGAGCCTTAAGTTAAGGCTCCGGTCTAACGCGGCATTTCGATTTCGTGGGCTTAACGTTAATTCTATGGAATTCCTACTTTCACTCTCAAATCTTTACTATTTGATGTATTTGAATACAATGGAACTAATTTTTTCCTACGATTTTTAAAAACATTTTACCCCTAATTTAATTATTCATTTACGAATATTTTTAAATATTTTTAAAAATCAGAGGCAAAAAGTAATTCCACGGAATCCTTCATTATTGTTTGGTCTTTCAGATGCATTTTATTGCATTCAAACAGATCAAATAGTAAAGATTTGAGATCAAAAGTAGAAATTCCATAAGATTAACATTGAATCCTCAAAATCAAAATGGCCAGTAGACGGGAGCCTTTGGTTACAGACTAGTTTGAATTAATTACTGAATGTATTAATTATTTCTTATTTAAATATTGATTAATGATGGAAAAAGAAGGAAGTAATATTGTGATGTTACAAGTCCTTCCAAAGCATTTCACAATACATTTTTCTTGTAAGTGTTTTAATTTATTGTTTTAAGTTATAACAAAAAATACTAAACTATGCAAATTGTATTATAACACAACATTTTATGTGCAGTTAAATAATGCGACGATTACATCGTTTGAATTTTAAAGATAAATCGGTGTTTCATAAAATACCCATTTATATCAGAATCATTACGATCGGACAATTAATGATGCAAGTTCTTATTAATAGATGTCATTTGTATTACAAGATATTTTCATATCGAGTAGTAATGATAAATGTCGAAGAAATTCAGATCACATTCCTAAACTGAAGTATATAAAACATTTCAGTTTAGGAATGTAATCCGAAATTATTCAGCATTTATCATTACTACACAGAATGTATTTGTAATATATATTTGCACAGTTTAATCCAATAACTAAAAAGGTTTAAAACTGCACCTAAGTAACAAATCATTTTGTTTTGATACTACTAAGGAACTTTTGTTGTAGACATAATAATAGTGACAAAAAAACGTGTCGCTACTATCCTCTCCAGAATGAAGATGGAGTTCATTTCAATGAAATCCTAGAAAATAATTACATATTTTGAAGTAAAATTGCTGTAAAAATACTTAAATAGACAAATTTATATTTATGTCGAGACATAAATTTTAAATATTCATATTTACAAATTATGCCAACAGAAAAGACTAATTATTGTTAATACTGTTACAAAAATCACCCGTTCCTGTGGGTGTAACAGTGAAAACAGTCCATAAAGGAAGATAATGGAGAATAAATGCTTCATTCACAAATATTCAGGACAACACGAAGCACAGGTTGCAGAACTTGCACATATTATCAACACAACAGGAACAAAAACAGCACTTGTATAGGTCAGCAACATAAACAGATACAAAATCGCACTTACAACAGTAACAGCACTTCCAATAATTTTACAGTTTTTTTTTACAGTTCTACTTTTAAAAAAATCAAATAATAATCAGGTCTTATACATTAAAGTTCTCATTTCCCTTTTGGAGAATAGCATACTATATTTAAACATTTTAAGCTACCTATAAAAATATGGCGGTAAATTATTTAATGAAAAATAAAATTCTATTTTCGGTTAATACATTAAGAAAACCAAAGAATTCATTTTTAAAAACTTCCATCCGTGAAAAACAATGGGAAAAATTCACATTGAAATATTTATTTTCTGTCTAGGCCTACACCATCGAAGAGGATAGAACCATCGAAATTGATCCATTTTCTTCTCCGACATATGAAAAAGAATAAAACTCAATTCCAGAAATCTCTAATGGCTCTCCAAAAAAAATTTTTTTTTTTCCATTTTCCGCTGGAATTACTTCTGATATTGACATAGAATTTGAGTTTGTACTTACCGTTTATTTGTTATTTCGTTTTTTAGAGTCCTCGATTACAAAAAATAAACAATATCATAAAGAAAGAAGTTACATTTGCTGCGATTTTGGAAATAGAAAAAGAAAACACAAGCAAGAAATACACATAAAAATATTTTTTCAAAATGGTGGAACTTGAACTTCAAAAGTTATTTGTAAGAATGATCAAATTTTCAAAAACAGGCTGAGAGAAGAACTACTTCTATTAAATTAAATTTTCCGCCTATAAGAGAATCTTGCAAAAAGAAGAGAAAAGAATCCAAACCAAATAATATCTTAAAAATACATATCGCGCATAACATCAAAAAATAAGAATGAAACAAAATGGAAAATTATTATTCTCTTTAAGAAAAACAGAAGATTCTTTCTGCTTGATATTTATGAAAACAAAACAAAAAAAAGTTATCGTTTGCTGTTCTAAAATAGAAGTGAAATGATTTGAAAACTTACTCGTTTACCCTACTGTGGAGAATTATTATTTGAAAAGAGAAAAAAAATAAAGGAAAAATAAATCCAATAATGGATCCTCTTATGAGTCCAATTTTTGTACCATTTCTTTTACTTTCTTCCTTCTTTTTACTCTACATTTTTTTATCGTTTTTGAACCAAAAAAGGAAGATAATTAGGAATGAAAAATATTATACAAAAACGGAATGAAAAAAAAGAATCTCGACAGCTACAACATCGAATGTGTTTTTGTGTAAAATTAATGATCAGTAACTCGCAAACGGCGTCAAATGCTCTTAATGGCCACTTTTACTAATAAGTTATGTAGAATTCCCTTGTTCAAATGATTACGAGTTCTTTTATGCCGATGGTTCAGTTCTTTATTATCTCTCTATTCAATGAATATCAACTAAAAGAAAAAAATAATTATATTTACCCTCTCTTCATATATGCAGAGTGAATAATGGATATAAATAAAGTGAGCAAAAATAGTTTAGATAACATTTTTACTTAATATTTACTTCTTTATTCGTCATTTTTAAAATTCAATAAAGGAATGTAAGTTCTAAATTTAGAAATGTCTTTTTTTTTTCCTCTTCTAAAAGAACAGAAATATAAAACTGGTTTTATAACTACAAAAATATGTTTATTATTTTTGTACAGATGAAGGAATAACATCAATCTCTGTTATATGTCAAATATTCCGTATATCAGCAAGAAATGAATTCAGTAGTTTTCTTTATTATTTTCATGTTACAAAAAAACTTTGCTCATTCTGAGACATTTTTGCTACATAAAGTTACAATTTTGATTTAATAAATTCCTAGAAAAGGAAAATGGTGGAACTTGAACTTCAAAAGTTATTCGGAAAAATGATCACATTTTTTTTAAAAAAAAAAATAGGCTGAGAAAAGAACTACTTCTATTAATTTAAAGTTTTCGTCTTTTTTTTTAACATAACAAAATACTTTTTCTGCCATGTTTTTTATTTGTTGCTCTTGTTCTTTAGAATAAGAATCGTAACTGTGTATGTTCAACATATCAAAAGCTAAGAAAATATATTGGCAACCAAAGAAATCTTTTTTGTCGCTTTTCAAAACGCCATAAATTTTTGTGACTGTTGCCTACATATACGCGTTTGGATAACTAAGCAAGTTTAAAGAGGATTTTTTTTAACAAAACTGAAAAAATTATTTTATCAAATACACAAAAACATACAAAATTCTTATTACAAATTATTGATCCCAGGTTTTTAACGCTAATTTTGTTTTATACTTGAAATAATTCTGAAATAATGCAAGTCACCAGTTAAGAACTTCTAAATTAATTCTGGACATCAAATTCAAAATTATATAAAATGTTTTTAAGCTTGCTTTGTTTTATTGAGCTAATGTTTACAGCAAGTTAATATAATTCCGTGATATACTGCAGCTACAACGAAATATTATTGGATTTCGTTAAATATAACATAATCCAACGGTAAAAAATTCCATAGGTTTTATTTTCAGGGTAAAATATTATTTTAACTCATATTCATTTCACATGATTGTTTAAAATACTTACAGAAATATTACTACTTATTATCATTCAACCAAAAAAAAAAAAAAAAATTTTTGCGAAGTCCAATTTCACTATAATATTAAAAAATTAAGAGAAATTATTTAAAGGAATAAATAACGAGCATTTTTAAGCCCAACCATTTCGTAACTTCAGTGAAATTAAAAATTTAAAATCGTGTAAATTTATTTTTCAGTAAGAAACAAAATATTCGTTCCAGATAGATTCTTAGTACAGCTTACTATATGCTTGAAAGTTCATTCGGAAGTTTAATTTTTTAATAATTAATTAGAAAACAAAATAAAAACAAGTTACATTACACATCATGCTCATAGTTGCAAAAGCGAGGGGGAGAAATTAAGCCATATTTTCAAATTGGGCACTCCTTTAACGATTCAAATGGAGATTTCTGAGGAGAATGCCTAGACAAAGATAGATTTTTGACGGAATACATTTGAAAGTATAAATTTAAAATTATTTCTAAAAATTTATGTTCAAAACACTTACAGAAAAATTCTGCAAACAAGTGTGGAATATATCTACATTCACTTACATGGTAACGCAATTTTAGACTGTTGAGAAAACAGTATTTTACTTTATAATTTCAAAAGTAGCTACCCATCTTGAATAAATTATGTAGCAAGTAATAGAGGACATATTTTGATGATGAATAGCATTTTTATTTGATGTTATAATAGCAGTAGTACAGTACGCTCACGGTAATTCGGTATATATCGGACCAGAACATTAATAGATTACCGAAAATGTTGGATTACTGGAAATTAATTAAAAATAGTGCTATAAAACTGCAAAAGTTAAGTATTATTGCATAAAATTTAAAACAGTGCACACGCAAAAAAAATGTCAAACACACGCAATAACTAAAATTGCAAAAGATGTACTGCTAGTTTTTGATTATTGTGTTTTGTTCTGTCTACATTATTTCACTGAAGTGGATAACATAAAATAATTTATTTGATTTGTCAGTCAGAGTATAAAAGCTGGATTACTGGAAGGACGGGGAATGTAAAAAGCCAGATTATAAAGGAAGCACTGTTTTGCAAATAAAATATTAACGCTGTATTATATATTGCGGTGGATTCGATTAACAACGATAGTTCCTTCCGAGAGGGGATCTCTTTTGATCTAGTTAATAAGAGCACTGGAGAAAAAAAAAGGTCGGACAAATTTTCTCCCAATTCTTTCGTATTCTTCCTGCCATGGGGTAAAAAAAAATTCTAAAGTGTGGGAGAATGAGGGACATCACCAACTAAAATATTGTATTTGCCATTGAAATATTAAAGCTGTATTATTTTTTTGCGGCGGTTCAGTTCAATAACGACGACATAAGTTAAAACGCCTTAATAACTATCCCGAAGGGGAATTCCTTTTAATCTAGTTGATAAGAACACTGCAAAAAGCGATTAAACAAATTTTCTTCGAACTCATTTCCGTCCTCCCTGCCACGGGATAGAAAAATATCTCCCGATGTGGAGGGTGGAGAGAAAACATCAACTATTAAAATATAAATGATTCTTAAAAGTCATATAAGAGACAAAATTTAATAACTTCGAATATTATCAAGAAATTGGTTTTTACTCGTTCTTCAAAGTAAAAACAGAAAACGATACCATCAGTATCGCACATATTCATCTACAAAATAGATTCTTGGGTTCAATTTAAAGCTGTCTTCGCCTAATATCGAAGAACCTGGAAGAAACTTAGAACACGTTTCCAATCAGAAAATTATTCCAATTTTCACGAAAGTTTATTGGCGTTCTAATATGAACATCCGTTTATATGACGCGTTACTCTAAACAATTTAAGAACATTCCAAAAAAGTGTCATTTTTTTGCTTGATCACGTAAATTCTAAAACTCGCTTTGCATTACAGTATAGGAGATGGAACATGGAACACAATTTACTCCAGAAAAAAATGGATTGATTCAGAAATGAGTAACATTACAAAATACGCCTATCTCTAAAATATAGCGAAGTCAGAACATAAAATTAATGTTTGAGGGCTTTGTTATCAGAAAAAGTGTTCCTATTCCGGGTCCTGTTCTTTGACATTAAACGAAGACAACTTTAAGGATTCCCCTCAGTAATAAAAATAAGACAGTAAATATCGTATCCACGTCTTGTTTGATTCAAAACGTTTACAAACAAATGTAAAATTTCAACACAAAACAATGAAATAAATATATGAGAGATTTTGGAGGGATTATAATCAGGGGGGGCACTTCAAGAAAATATTGAGAGAAAGGTTTGAAAGCCACTTATCTAGTGTATATCCAGTACACTATTTTGTACTAGAATTTCAAGACTCTGTAGCGCACATAGGAAACATAAAGAGTATAATAAATTATTTCCTCTTCAAAATTGGGGGAAATTATATTAGATTCTGAAATGAGAATGTACTAATGCATTATTTACCTTGCTATGATCTTTGCACCTTCTCGAAAGATATACATTCTTATATTTCACAAATAATTATATGGTAATGTCTCAGAAAACGCAGTTCCTACGCAACAAAAAGGGAAAAGTTGGATTGGCATGGTTATGATAAGAATCTTGAAGTTCTGTTAAAGCTGAACATAACCTTCCAACAGCGAAATAACCCCGAAATCTACGAATAACTTACGTTGCCTTATCCTTCAAATCCATCATTTTACATTTATCTTATCCTTCAACCTCTCGAAATGTCATCCTTCAAAAACACGGAGAACTAGTGTTGCAACCAGTATTCCTTGGTAGGAACACTGGTTGTAAACGTACAATGTCTAACATAACTAAACATATCCCTTACGAAATTACGAATGGCTATCCATTATCGAGGCGTAAAACCGCTTTGAAAGCGATAAATTTTTCAGATTTCTTAATGTAAAAAAAAAATCCTTTTTATCTCATAGAATGACACTCAATATCTTTTTATTTCCTAAAAATTTTTTCAGAAAAATACACATACACACATGACACACGAATCAGAGTACTCTTTTCTTGTTAAGTGAGATGTACCTATACGCTGCAACTTTATCATTGAAATCCACACTCCTTTGCAGAAAAAATACATTCATCTCATGTAAAAATAAAAGAGCGTTTGGTAGTACTTTTCATACATGTTTATCGTATTATATGAATAATTCATAGAAAATTCAATCAGCGTTAAACTTTTTATGTTTTTAACATTTTTAACGCGGCTGATGTAGATTCAGCTTATAGCATAGCATATATTTATTAACTAAAATTTGTCGATTAAACTTTCTTCCTTGATGAATCAACTACAGCAGTGACAAAGTCACCACAAACACGAAATATAAATCATTCAGAGGAAAGGCAAGAGGAAATAAATTATTAACAATAGTTAAAAGATGTAATGTGATTTATTCATGTTAAATTTTTCATCGAAGAAAGAAGTTGAACACATTTGTACGCCAATAGATGGCGCTGTTGTCTTTTTCTTAAGAAAGTTGAGCATTTTGTATTTAATGTACATAACAGAAAAAGAGAGCTGAAAAAAAGCGTGAACATTTGTCCAGCACATCAGAACTACATGTCTGAACTCTCGGAAATCATACGAAAAACATAAACCCTAAAAAGAAGAAAGAATTACGGTAACATTGTTTTAAAAAATTTTCAAAATCGTTTCGAACCCCATTTTTCTAAGAAGCTTATCTCCTCTCGAATGGCTGAAAGTGAAACATGACCATGAGTCGGGGTCGTTCGAACACGCTTCCGGGCTTGTCCCACTCCAGTAGCCTCGAACTTAGGAATCATCTGCAAATCGAGGTTAATTCACCGCTCAACCCTTTTCTTTTCATTCATCTCTTTTGCAACACCATCAACAACCATCTGGGCGAATGCAACAAATGACATTTTATAATTAAATAAATAGCTTTGCGTAGGAGCTATGGCAGAGTTGATGTAAATGTACTGTCTTTGGTGAAAAGTACGTAAAAGGCTTAATGTAATATTAATCACTAATGCTAAAACGACAAATAAAGCTCAGAGTAATCAACTTATCTATATCATGTAATTTTCTTCGCTTGGAACGTATAATGATAAAATTAATTTAACGTTGTGGGGAAAGAATTTTATTATTTCTCTGACCATTAAACACTTTCATTCTCTTTGGTACATAACACAAGTAAAAATTTTCACTAAATTTGAAAACTCATAATAATTGAAATATATGTCAGCAATGCAAACATTTTTTTTTTATTTTATTTTCAGTTTGGGGTATTTCAATTTATTGATTTTATAAACGCAAAAGCCATATTTGGTTAAAGTATGCTAAACACTAATCAAATTACTAATATCCAAATGCATCACGTAAATGGTTGCAAATATACATTCGTTTGTGTCAAGAGAATAAAGGGAGAAAAATGAAACATCAGTTGACAAGAAGAAGGATCGAAAAAGAGGTAAGATTTGAAATGAATGAAATCTATTGTTTCCTTTCTTTTTTTTTAAAGTTGGGGTGATATTTTCTAAATTATTTGTATATTTTAATTAAAACTTACATTTTTTGTAAGTTTTGTTCATATTTGTGTTCATCACATTGTGAACTGTAGGTGAGTGGTTCAGAAAATACTTGTGTTTGAAGACAGATGGCATCATTAAGGTAAATAGTTGTTACCATTCGCTGCTGCCAGCTGTTAAACGGGGCTGAAACAGATTTGACATTGATTCGTAAGTTCATTTTAATTTGGTAGTTATTTGATTGCAGCCGCGTCGAGTTGTCACCGTCGGTGAGACCTGGGTATTCATTATTATTCACTGGAAATCAAGCACAAATCAAATCATTGGGTTGCTTCCACTGAATCTGCTCCAAAAAAAGACGAATATGGCCTCATCCACCGGAAAAGTTATAGGAAAAGTATTTTTGATATGCGAAAGGCGTCATGATTACGAATACGGGTAACTGAGATTTATACAGCTGTAGTGAGCCATGATGCTTACTAAAAACATACCATTTTCGATGCTACGGGCACCATCTCTTGGAATTCCTAAGGACTTATGAGCAGCCATCGTAGTAGGCCATCTAAGAAGGCGCGTCATCCGTTTTTACGAAAGACCAACGGAACATAAGAATAATTACTCGTTTACAATAAATCTCCTAATGACCTAAAAATGAACTAAAGGGCGTATTTGAGTTTTTGTTTGTATGCTCCATTTTCAGTAGAAATTTTAAAAATTGAATTTATGCACATTTAATAATAATGTTTTTAATATGATATTAGTTTAAAAATATATATTGCGGTAGAAACAGAAATCTGGGTATATTTATTTCAATAAAAAAAAATCGATATTTTATTCACGGTACTATAATGTTATAATATGAAATCTAAGCTCACAAAGGCATACGAATACATATTTTGACAAACTGCACCACCACCAACTATAATTATATACACTTCAGTAGAATTACTGAAAATATACAAATATTTAATAAGCGTGTGCTTATAAATATTTTTCAAATAAAGAGGATTAAAGAAACATATTATTTGCATATTTTCTGAAAAATAAATGCGACCACTACAAAGCTATAAAAAAAAAAAAAGATAATCCTATTACATCACAGTACAATAAACTATCAGAAACTACTAAGACTATATAGATAGAAATATATCGAAAAAACATATCTATTGAATTTCTGTGGAACAGTATCTAATATAGCGTCTACCTATTTCTGCAACCAGTCAATTTTTATAGCAAACTACAAATCTCTACAAGTCAGCATAAAGTTTGGATTCGCATGCTAGCTCTTTGTATTGAAATACAAAAGGAAAAAAAAATATTGGAAAAGACGTCTCATAAATAAAATACGAGTTTCCGTATCATTTTAAAGAAAAGGAACCAAGACTAAAATATATTCATTCGCAAAAATACACGGAGACAGTTTTCTTTTGTTTCTCAAAGCCAATCGAATTACCTCAACTCCCCCCAACACAGCAAAAAAGTATTTTTTTTTTTTTTCTATCCGCTACATCATTTTTCTTTAAATCGCCAGTTTAGAACGAAAAATGTTGCCATTATCGATTGCAAAAGAATCACGTGGAGACTAAAAACGTTCTTTTTATAATTCTATTCAGACGATAAAAACTTGAAAGGAATAATTTATTATATTTTTCATATCGTTTGCAAAAGTTATAAAAGATGAAATTAAAAAAAAAAAAAGTTGGAAAAACACAGTACATGAATGAAAAACAATTTTTTAGTTTGAATGAATTCACTTTTTAAACTTATTTTGCTTTCTTTCTCACAAAAATTTTGGAAGAAAAAGTTTTGATTAAGTGATGGTTTAGTAAAAATAAATTGCAAACAAGAGGCTGAAAATATATATTTTTTTATTTATAAAAAGAATTTTACATGAGTTCATTATACTAATTTTAAAATTACCGACGTCAGTGAAAAAAAAAAATACTAATTAAAATCATTTGTTCATAAAGAGTTACGAAGACAACATTCATGGTGAAATTAAAAAGTTATCAAGTAGTTTTAATATAAAATAAAAAACTGGATTTTTAAGAATAAAATTTTTCATTACAACAAAAAAATTGTTATTCAAATATTGAACACATTTATACCAACGCAGGAAATTGATTTCATATATTTAATAAGTATATGACATAAATAAATCGAAAATTGTCGGAATTGATGAAAAAAATTATACAAGCAATAGCACATGTTTTGCTATAAAAAATTAAAATGATTATAAAAATGACATGCATGTACGATAGAAATATTATTTCATTTCCAAAAAGTTATTAATGAATACTTTTTTACCAATTGATCTCAAAAGCACGCAATTTTTCACTTACGTACTTATATAAAAATAAATAATCAATATTTAACAAGACATTTCCTTCATATTTCTTTTTTCCCTTCTTTACTACGTAAAAGAAAGAGATTGTATGAATAACTTGTATAGTATTTAAAAAATTTTAATTGAAAATTAATGAGAAGAGAGTGGCGTCACATACACACACACATCAATTATTTTTTTTCCTTCCTTTATTTTCTTCTTCGCTTGAACACTCGTTTAAATTCCCCCCCCCCCCCCATTCAAACAGAGCATAGCGAATGTTCAAATGATATATGTTAGATAATAATAACAAAAAGAAAGATTTTTTTTTTTTGGAACCGAAGTAATTTTTGCAGACACTGAATAATTATACAACAAATCTAATTATAATTCGAAACATTTTATGAAAATTAGCTGAATTTCTCTCATGCTATCGAATCATATACTGTAATTTTCATGAAGGTCATTGTCTTTAACCATTCAGAAAACTTATTTACTTTTTGTTTGTATTTCTGTTTCATTTTTAATGGTTAATTAGCGATATTTGATTATTTGCTCCATTTGTTGAACACATTAATAACTTTTAGAGTTATATTAAGTCGGCCACCAGAAAAATAACGTGACTGACATTATGCACAATGTTCTGGATGATGCATACTTTACATTTTATTTGTGAAACCAGCAACTCTCTAAAAATTTGTTTTACATATATTTTACACTTAGACATACATCTTTGAGTATTTTTTTCAATTTTTATTCCATTCCCTCATTTCCTCCGATAAGAATGTGTACATGCGTACGTAATGATTTCCTAGAGCAACTGTTTTTAATTTTACGTTTTATTTACGTTGATTTAAAAGTTCCTTTTTTCTAAAGTTGAATTTCTGTTTGTTCATGAAATTTTGATTTTTCTTGCTCTATACCAGGGGTCGCCAAACTTTTTTGATCATCGCCCCCTATATAATTTTTCGAAATCTCCATAGACCCCCCACAAAGGTAATTAAAATAAAACTATATATTAGTCTAAATATTTCATAAATCAGAAACAGTAAGTAAAGTAGCTACAGATTTTTTACTTCTTAATGAGATGTGTGTGCCTGGTGTTTCTTGGCAAGGTTCGCTATATTGGGTTCGAAATTAGTAAATTTTAACCGTAAATCCCCTCGAAGCTCCACATTTAATTTATTTCTGTTTTTAGTTAAAATTGAATTAACGTGACTGAAACCGGCTTCAACCATATACGAACTTGGAAACGCCAGTATAAATGACTGAGCCATTTCGTAAAGTTTCACATATTTTTGCTTTATATTTATATTAGTCCAAAATTTATGTATTGTCAAATTTTTAATAAGCGTTTTTGCTTCAAGATCGGACAATAGTTCAGCAAGCTCATCTTGTATGTTGATGTCGACGTTATCAATTTGCGCCGAAAATGGCGCAATAATCCAATCAGGGATGTCGATGTTTTCCAAATCAACAAAGAGCAGTTTAAAATCATCTCTTAATTTTTGAAGATGATTTGTATATATTTCCAAGTCTTCTTCTTTTATTTTTAATTGTTGCAGATTTGAAAAATACTTATAATCCTTACGTAGCAATGAAGATCTAAATAAATTTAATTTTACTTGGAAGCCTAACAGTATTGTCCGAGCTTGGATAATTGTTACATCTTTTCCTTGCAGTTTTGTTTGAACGTCATTAAATTTTCCAAATAAGTCTGCTAAATAAAAAATATGGTTCTTATTGTTTTGGAGTTCATTGCTTAGAACAGGATTTATTTCGTTCAGAAATTCTGTCATGGAGTCAAATAAATTGACGAGCCGTTGCAAGCATACACCTCTAGACAACCATCTAACCTCGGTGTGCAGAAGTAATTGGTTAAATAACTCATTGTTTTCCTCACAAAGTTTGGCAAATAATCTTGATTTAAGAGGTTGAGCTTTAATTTGATTAATAGATTTAATACAAAACTTTAAAGCTTCATGTAACTCTGAACTCAGATATTTTGCTACTAAGTTGTGTCTATGCAACACACAATGAATAGTACGAATACCGGGCACTTTTTCTTTGAGGCATATAGCAAAACCTCGGTAACGCCCTACCATAGAAGGTGTGCCATCTGTGGCTACTGCTATTATATTTTCAAGCGGAATGTCATATTTATTTAAATATTCTTGTAAACATCTAAAAATTGTCACTCCCTTTCCATCGGTTTCAAGATATTTAGCAAATAAAAATTCATCAATGACTTCTCCTTTAATTTTAATGAAATATCTAACATACGCCATAAGAATAGCAGAAACGCCAAAAACAGATTCATCAAGTTGTATAGAGAACTTGCAATTTTTTAGCTCCGAAACTACTGTGTTTTCTATTTCTTCGGCCATTTCGTCAAAACGCCGTTTTACAGAATTTGCACTTAATGGCAAAGATTTTAAAACATTAGTAGAGTCTTTTTTCATCACATTCTCAATGACGTCTTTAATTGCAGGTACTACAATTTCTTCTGCGATTGTGTGGGGTTTCCCCCTCTTTGCTATATTAAGCGAAATCTTGTACGAAGCAATTAATCCTCCTTCATTTTCAATTTCAGTAGACTGTTTCATAAAACTTTTTAGAGTTGGTCGACATGAGAATTTTTCTTTGAGTTTTTTGAAAAATTGTAATTCTTCATTTTTTTTTTTTTTTATCTGAATGAAGCCTTTCAAGATGATCTTTCATTTTTGACGGTTTCATGTATTCATTTCCAAAAGTTTTTTCGCATATAAGACACATAGGAATAGTTTCATCTGTCGGTGAACAAATAAATCCAAATTTTAAGTAATCCAATGAATAATACCGACATTTCTTTTTAGATACTGAAGCTGTCATTTTTAAATTAGGGTTCTGTAAATAAGTTAAAATTAAGTTGGTATATTATACTAATCCACATTATTAAAGCTTACCTTTTCACAAGTAACAAAAATTAAAATCGATATCAAAACTAAACGAATAGTTTTATAGAAACAATAACTAATTATCCAATGGTAGATATAATAGTAGTAATAATGACACTACAAGTATTTAATACTGTTCACAGTTCACAAAAATAGCTGAAAATGCATAAGATATTTGCGTTTGTAGCATCCAGTGTAGAATTGGACAAGCGCACATATGCACCTGACTCATATGCAAGGCTCGTATGGTTTGCGATGAAGACAAAGGGCGAACCAACGACACGATGCGTAACTGCCGTATAAAAAAGAAAAAAACTAAAACCACAAACATAAGAAGAAAGAAAACGGAGTACTGAAGATCCCCTTCGCGCTTAATGCAAGAAAGCCAACGGCAGTGTCGTCGCTCGCCAAAGGCTCCTAATTGGTTGATGGGTTCGCCAGCAAGAGACACGGATAAGCCTCAATCGCTCTTCTGGCTACATACTATGAGTCGTGCAAATTACAAACTGGTCACAAGGTCAAGTTGTGACGTCACGGTATACATACGAAAACACATAAGGAAAAAAGGGGCAGATTGTTTTCTGATTTATTATTTTATTTTCTATAAAGAATATAATATTAAGTCAATTATAAAAATATTTTAAATTTTTACGTACGCAGTTAGATATGTGTGATTTGCGTATTAAGAACTGTTTTTCCTTCGAGTCCCAATAGATCCCCATTCGACCCCTTGGGTCAGATAGACCCCTACTGTTGTTAAATAGACCCCTAGGGGTCTATATAGACCACTTTGGCGACCCCTGCTCTATACCATTAATGATAATGTAATTACTGAAGTTGGGATGGTTGGATCCATTAAACTAGTTTAAACACATTTTACTCAATCCGAAGTTGGGGGCAAAATTTAAATTACATTGTATCCATTTTTATTTTTCCTTAATTCCTGTATCTTGAAATTTTATTTTTTGGTAAGCATTGTTTTTAACATGGTTGCAATTTGCCATTAATAGTTTATATTTGTTTTGAATAAAAATCTTAGAGTATAATTTGTTTTCAGTAAATTTACAGCTTTTTTTCATTATATTTTGTAAGTTTTAAATTAGGATAATATTTTTCACTAGATTGTTTGGATTATTTTTATACTTGATTGATTTTTTACAATAAATTCTGCAGTATAATTGTAGATTTTAATTTTTATAAATTTATTTTAATACGGTTTTTAGTAGTTGCCATTTGAGATTTAGATGATTTTGTATAACCTTAAAATATGTCTAATTGGCATAATTCCATGTTATTTTAAATAAGTTAAATCTGCTGATGCGAATATTTTTACGATATTCATATTGAATTTATTAATTTTTCTTTGATGCGATGTTTTAGATTTGACTAATTTTTCTTTCCATTTTTGGATATTACATTTTTTCAATTATAAATTAATAGCTGAGTGTGATGGTTCAGATTCCATAAAGTAAGTTTAACCACAAATCATAGACTCATGAATGAGACAGTATTACTTTTCTTAGTTGATTCCAGTTTTCAAAAATCTCTTCTTTACCTGGTTTATTGTTCCCAATTTTTAAGTATCATCATTTGTAGCAGTTTTCTTAAATTTTAAACAGCTTTTTGATATTTCCAAGTTCTATTTCTTTCTTTTGATATGACAATGATTTTTTTATTTAGTAGTTTAGTTACATTAATATTATGAACTATCAATATGTGTTTACATTGGTTTCTACTACAATTGTGTCCAAAAAGTGAAATAATTCTTCATATCTTTTTATTCAAAGAATTTTTTTCAATTCATTATTTTTCTAACTTGATTTACATTTTTAGGATATTCGTTCATTCACTATGTTTGCACATTCTATTTTTTTTTTTTTTAATTTTTTTTTTTTTTTTTTTTTTTTACTACATATCTATAGTTTCATCTTCACCATCATTCTCCAATTTTTCCATAATGTCAGATTTTGGCTACTATGCGACCGAATATTTGACAAAAGAAACAAAGAATGTACAATTTCAGTAAAAGCGATTGGCAATGGTAGAGAAATTATTTTCCCAAGTTCGAATACGTTCGAACATGAAAGTATTTAATTACAAAGAAGGTAAAATATTTATCTTTTAAGTCACCTTAAAGCTCCTTTGATGCGAAAGAAACTAACTTTAAAAATATTGCAAAAATTTTAAATCTGTAATCATATACTTTAAAATATAACGAATGCTTCATTGCACCTTCTAATGAAAGTCTATATTAATCAAATATGCAACTAAATTTCAATTTTAAATGAAAGTGTAAGAAAAAAAAAACGTTATTACACGTACCTCACTATTCATTTAAAAGTGTAATGAAACTGAGACTCATGCATCATACAATATTTAATATGCTCCAGGGAAAACTGTCTGCTCAAAATACAAATTTCTAGGGAATATTTCCAAAAGTAATGCGGCTTTTGAACTATGACAAGTCATATATATTTCATAACTTTAGAGACGGTTTTAATCAGTATTAATACGTTTGTCTAATACAACTTATAACTGTTATCAATACAGTTTTCTCTGTTTACATGAATTTACAAATAGTTGAGAAGTCTGTTTAACTTTAAAGATAACTTAAATTTCGAAAAGTAATTTATATAGGAAATAGAATTAAATGTATTTTAATTTTTATGAGATAAATTAATAATCTATAAAAACACCAAAAGCTCATTGCATTAACATCAAAATTGAACAGTTATACTTATTTATTTCAATTATAGAATTATAAAAATTATAGAAATATAAAAATTATATGATTATAAAAATTATATGATTATAAAAATTATATGATTATAAAAATTACATAATTATAAAAATTATATGATTATAAAAATTACATAATTATAAAATTACTAATTATAGTTATTATTTATTTGTTTCTGTATAAACTATCATTACGTTTAGTTTTAGTTTAGTTTTTATTAACGTCGCACTAGAAGCAACACGAGGACTATGGGCAACGGACCTCGTAATTTTGAACCATGGTCAAGTGACGAGAACGACACCTGAGTAATTTATTTATCTGAGTTGACAGAAATTTGCTGCTAAGATATATTTGAAAATAACTTTTGAATTTAAGTTTCCAGACACTTACATTTTAGAAATCAAATGCCAAATATTCTTTGACACTGGATGTTAAAGAAAAAAAAATTTACAAGACGGCGATCAACATCCATAACTAAGAAAATAAAGAATAGAACTGAAAATACAGCAATTCAATGCGTCACACACACACCAATACGTTAAAAAAATATCATACTAAACTTTCTAGAAAAACAAAATACCAAAATAAAGATGTTTGAAGAGACCTAGTTAATAAAAGAAAGTTGGAGAAGAACAACTGCAAAAACGGTAAGAGCCTAGATGAAGTTAAATCCTTTGAGGAAATGAAGATCACTAGGAAAGCTCAGGATCGCGAAGCAGTACTTAGTTAAATAAGGTTAAGCCTAGCAAGGATCGCAGCAAAGACTTCTTTAGAATGAAAAAAAAAAAGAAAAGAAAAAGAAAAATTTATTCAGACAGAACGTCATTTATTTTACTTTAAAAAAAAATGGTTTTCTCTCCTGAAGGGATTATTTTTTTTAAAAAAAAAAAAACTCTAAGCAAAGAACACATTTAATTTAAAATGAAATTTAAAAATAAAAAAAATTCTTAAGATGACAAAATTTGGAACATAAACTTGTATTTTAATAATTTCCAATCATTTTTTTTAAATAAATTTATCATGATATGAATTATTACATATTCACGGTAAATTTTAATTTTTTTTTTTTACCTCTCATGCTTCAACACAGTTTTTTTCTGAATAAAAACGTAACTGAATTTAAAATATGAAATGTAAAAAAATTCATAAATCCAATTTTCAAAAGTTCTAGTGTTGCTATTTTTAAACTAAATTTTTACTAATTAAATCCTCGCGTGACAACATTACACATTTCATCACTGTGAGTTTAAAATTTGAAAGCGGTATCCTTCAACGACCAAAAGAAGAAAATGAGAACTTTTTATTTATTATAATTGGTAAAACTGATCTCGCATTGCTCATTAAAACACAGTTGAAATTAGGAACAAATTTTTCGAACTTTTAACTAAAAGATAAGCGTAGTATAATAAAAATAAAACATTTTATTTTGAAAGTTAAACCATCGTTTCGTAGCGATCAAATACGACAGTAAAAAACTACAACCCAGCATCTCTGAGAAAAATTTCCCATCCGAAGAAATTATGACTCACTCTGCCCATAACGCGATATATACCAAGGTCACCTTCACAAACATTCCCAATCGCATAAAGACGCTAAACAAGGACCTCCATAACTCGTAATTGGACGTAATTTATTCCGGAATGGAAAGGCAGCAGATATAACACAACAAAGATGGTCCGCCATCCTCTGGAACGCACTAACGAATTGGTCCTGGGACTTGCAAGACCCTTTTATTAATGCCGCCTGGAGGTCATGTCATTTTTCATTCCGTTGGATGCCATAATCACTCTTAAGTCGCAATGGAGGTTAATAATCCACAGGAAGATCGCAAGGAAGAATCAAAATTGAAAATATGTAAATTTATGGCTCAACTTTGACGATCTAATTGGATCGAAGAATGTGGATGTTTCGTAAAGAATGCGTGTTGGGTAACCAGGTAATTTTCAGGGAAAGAGTGTAACGAGCAAAGAGAGATTGTGGGTATTTCAATTTCAAATATATTTGGTGCACTTTTTTTGTTGATATTTCGTTGAATAATGTTACGTCGTATTTTGGTCAGATTACAGTTAAAAAGAAGGGGAAAAAATATATGTTTGAATAAAAACTCTTTGATGTGCCTTGATTACAAATTTAGATTATAAATATTTATGAGATTGATTAAGAGAAAGTTAACACTTTTTGGGGTATAAAGATCTTATTTTTAGAATTGACACATAGTTCTAAGATGCATGTTTTTATAGATGATATGCGTTTCAAAACTGAAGCTAATACACAAAAAAAATATTTCCTTTCAAATATATATGCGTAGCATTTTAAATGCTTGTTTTTGTAAAAAAAATTGGCATTTGTTTCAAAAATTGTAAAAGTTCTTTTTCACATTAAATATTACTTACAGTGGTTCTCAAAAAATTAAAAATATACATAAAAATTCAAATTTATATCACTTACTCCGAATTATTCTAGTAAAACGAGATTTCTAAAGGTCGATTAATTTCATCTCATTATGAAAAATGACGTTTGTTATTATCCAGCTGTTATTCATTTTGCCTGAACAGTTGGCTGAAATGTATTGGAAACTTGTTTTGTATGCTTATCAATTCTCCGGTCTTACAATAATAAAGCTAGCAGTTTGGTTTAAGGAAAATTGTTTTAGCAAATATGTAAGCGTTTAAATGCTGAACACAAAATCGCAAATGAGATTTTCCTCGAAGGCAAAATAATTGCCATGACAACCCTATGCGACTGCTTTGGTTTCATTAGATTTGGCTCACATCAAAGAACTACGCTTGGGATTATTGGCGACATTCCAGGATATGCTTTGGAAAAAGTAAAAAAAAAAAAGAAGATATCTACACAACTCAATGAAAGAAAGCAAATGTTTCGCTGGATAACTTTTTAAGAACTGGCTTTGAGCGGAATAATAATAATAATAAACCACCCACATAGCTAACCAGACAATGGCGCAGCAATTGTGAGATTCACAAGGACGAATCTGTATGATTCGAGGCGAACAAGCAAAAAATAAACGTTATTAAAAATAAAAAAAGAAAAGAAACAAATTGGAAAGATGCATTAAGTTGCACAAATCTTACAATATATATTCAGTGCTATATCTAATTCTGCGATTGATTTTCATTTCACTAGAACAAATTTTTATACATTTTGGAACGAACAATTTTCAAAAAATAAGGGATGTGAAAGACATGAATACATTAATTGCATATTTATTAATAATCATGTAGAACTCGACTTAAAAAGACAAACTGACTATATATAAAAAGGTTTCTTAAATTTTAATTAATTCTCTAATATTTTGAGATATATTTTTCAATTATTGAACATAGAATTTTTGGGATCATAGAATGGTATTTTACATCTTTAATCTTGAAATATAATTCTTATTTTCAGATGTATATGTATAATTATTTGCTCAGTATATAAGTCTGGCCTATTGGTCATGGTCGCAGAATCGCGACCTGCATTGTTTTCGAAGAATCGTGGGTTCGAGCTTTCAAGCCATTAAATACCCTCCGTTTAGCTGGGGCTGACGCATGGAAAATCTGTCAAGGCTCCAAGTTCTCTCGTACGCGTGGTGTAGAGATTAGGAATGGAACCTGCCAGTTCCCGTGTCGTCTTCGTCACTTGATCAAGGTTCAAAAATATGGGGTCCGTCGCCAATAGCCCTCGTGTTCTTCTAGTGCAACGTTAATAAAACAAATTAATAAAACACGATACAAGTAATAATATTTCATTATTTTATAAACTTTGCATTAATTAAACGATTACAGAGCTGTTAGGTTTAGGAAATTATTATTTCAACTAAAAATGATTATTTTCACATAAGAATTTTTTAAAACTATTTATTGAAGTCTAGAACATGTTCTTTAGTTATAAATAGAGACATAACAGTGCTTTATTCCAGAATGATACTTCATAGTCTTCACATGATCAAATAATAAAACTTTTTCCTCTTTTACCAGAGAATTTTCGCAAACTGCCTTGGGTATAATATCCATCGGCATTTAATGCCAGCCTCAAAAGAGCATCGAGGTCCAAAAGGAAGCCATTCGAGACACACACAGACACGAAATAACCTCTTTCAAAGCATTTTCCTGCGTCACATATGAAATCCGAGAATCTCACATTCATCAATATCAGGAACCCTTTTGCAGAGCAATCATTTCTACTTCCAGTAAATAAGTAAAACAGTCATTTCCTGACAACACTATAGAAAGGCTTCCTTTTCTTATATTCTAGAGGAGCGGGAAAACTGCTCACACAATGGATGAATTGAAATGAAATGAAGTTGAAAAGATTTCCATGCCCATGGGGAACAGAATCTAATAATATTCCTTTTTTCCATAAACTGTCGGTCTCTTTCAAGAGGATTGTACTAAGAGTATGCTAGGAATTCAAAAAAAAAATAAGATAACTATTTTTTTTTTTATGAAATATATTCAATTTTTTTAAAACTAATTCGGTTTATATCTACGAGAATGAAATATATTTTCCGCGTTAAAAAAAGGAATGAGAATGTAAAGACTATATTATGGGAACTTTTAGAATAGATTCCTACTTCTAAACTGAACGCGCGACTTTTATTAAAGTGGCACAGAGAAGCAACACGATCGCTATTGGATACACATACAATACGAAACGAAAATTGTACATCTCGTACAATTGTGCATGGAATAAATGTCTAAAACACTTTTTGATCCAATCAAAAATAGATGAATAATAATTTTGAGGAATAAGGTTTTCTCTAATAAATATTAGACGACAACATTTAACTTAACACTTTAAATATAAACGAAGTTATCAAATACTAAATTCTTATTTATTTAAAAATATGAATAAAATGCTTTAATTTCAGCTCAATCCAAGCTAAAGTAATTATAAGGCGTAGTTTCCTTTGGTAATACGTTGATAGGTTTCAAATTGTTTGTAAAACAGTCATAATCCTTAATACCATGGGTAGGACTCACTATCAGTTTAAAATACATAATAAAAACGTCACAAACAAAATAAATTATTAACAAAATGATAATGCGAGGGAAAATTAATCTTTTTAATTTAAAACACATATTTCTGGTATTCAATTTAAATGGGGGGGGGAGATAATACTGTATTGTTCTGTAGGATAAGATATTTTAACTTCCAATAAAAATTTAGAATGTATGTAAATAAATACATACTCAACATAATTTTAATATGGCAAAGACCTGCCATGTGTTTATGGTGAATATTTTTCATCTCCCCTTATTTGACTTCGCTTATATAGGAAAGTGTCAGATCAGAAAGTATCATGCAGATTCTAATGAAATAACTTCAATTTCATAAACATTGTGCATATGATGCAATTAAATAAAAAAAAATAATAAAATTAGTAAATTTTCAGTAACAACGCACAAAAATGTCTTTAAGCTACATTACAATGGTTTTGGCAAGGAAAATTCTGCTTCAAAAAAAAATAAAAAATCAGAATTTAATATAAACAAAATTAAATCACCAAAAAAGAATTTGATTTAATTAAATAAACAACTGAAATTCAAACTAAACAAGAACATCGTAATCACCCAAGAATCAAAACAACTCGTCTAGTTCATTTAACAAATAAAAATGGATAATAAAGCCTCGGACATAAAGGATAGCGCCTTTAAATAACCAGTTTATTATTTTTCAAACTCTCCAACGGATCTATTACGTTTAAAAACTAAAATAAACAAGCAGAAGAAATATTTTTATAATAACAGAAACTGCTAAAATTCCAGAAAATGGAAATTGTAAGCCAAAAGATGCTTTTTGTTATATGTTTCTTCGCATAAATACTAAAAAATTATACACAATTGGAGAATTTAATTTGGTATAATACCTAGTTTATAAAGGATTATGTATGTTTACTTGATAATGGGTTCCAGGAATATGAAATGTTTCGCAATGTTAATCTTTTAACTAGACAACAACATATGAATTGTTTACTCTTGTTAACTCTAAGGTATTATCATCCATTTCAGGAAAAAATTATTTTTTAAATATATATTTATACATTTCCATTTCTTATTCGGTACTAGTTTTTAAACCAACGAAATATAATTCTAGTACTAATAATTTATTCAGTACGTCTATTGTCTTTAAATAAAGCTCCAAACGACAGGTAGATATTTCTTTAAGACAACAACGAAAAATCTCCAGTTCTGAATTTATTTATGCATAACATTCTCCTCAAATATTTTTTTTGTTCCATAAGCTCCATTCGATTACACTTTCAGTAAGTTTCCTTTATACTTACATTAACTCATGTTGCATTTTTTTTTTTCTTTCTAATATTCTTACACAATAACATTGCTTTCGAATCAATATACGTAAAAAAAATTACATCCACACTAGTTCTAAACAAGGAAAAAACCGGGTGCTTTCTAGTTGTTCTATGATATTCCAAATCCGTGATGGGATTTCAAGTATAACAGTACACAACTCCAGTACATGGATTCTAAATTAGGATCCACGGATAAATAAGAGACTTCAAGAAGTTCATGAGTTTGTAAGAATAAAATATAAGATATTTTATTATATTTATTTTCTATGGTATTTAGTTCCGCTCTATCGTAAATACTCGTATACAAAATACGTTTCATTATAATACGAATCATACATGCCATCAAGAACCCATTACACTATGAGATTTTCAATAAAATGAACAACTGTGTCTTCCCACAGAAAATTTTAGTTTAGTTTAGTTTTTATTAACGTCGCACTAGAAGCAACACGAGGGCTATTGGCGACGGACCTCGTAATTTTGAACCATGGTCAAGTGACGAGGACGACACTTGAGCTGGCACCCCCCTCTCCTAACATCCACACCACGACAACGGGAGGACTTTGGGCCCCGAGCAGATTTAACGTGCATCAGCCCCGGCTACACGGCGGGTCTTTGGCGGCCAAGGATCGAACCCGCGACAGAACGAAAACCGCCGGCCGCTAGTCCACGACCTTGACCACTAGGCTACCGCGGCCCCATCCCACAGAAAAATCTCCTTAGGCACTTGCCTTCCTAAGAAAAGTACGGGCATCATGATCACTGGATCCTTAGTGAACTTTTTCTTTCGTATGGGGTTTATCTTCTTTGAGTAACCACAGTATGGTCATGGTCGCGGACTTGCGGCTGGTGTTGTTTCCGTCGAGTCGGGGGTTCGAACCCTGAAGCCGCCAAAGACCTGCCGTGTAGTGAAGCTGGTGCACGTGAAATCTGGGTGAAGTAATCAAGTCCTCCCATGGGCACGGATTGGAAGTTTGGAGAGAGAGGTGCCAGTTCAAGTGTCATCTTCGTCATTTAATAGAGGTTAGATATTACGACGTCCATCGTCAGTAGTCTTCGTGTTGTCTCTCAGTGCGACGCTATATGAACAATCAGTCATTCACCTTCTTTAGCAAACACGGGTGACATGCCCCTGGGATATCCTGGAGATTCTTCTCTTTTCTAGAGATTCCTTTTTAATTATTCCAACGTCTAGATCACAGTTTTACCTTTTTTGGCGCAGTATGGCCACATTAGGCTCTTGCGCCATTAAACACCATTATCACTCACTCCCACTGAAAAATCTGTCATTTTTTTTTAAGATTTTCTTTCGTTATATTTAATAATTTTACAAAATCAGTAACTGGTTTCTTCCTCAAATATGTGCTCGCGTCTCCTTCTCTGTGTGTAACAGTTTTGTTAAAGGAGCAATATTTCTACGAATGAATTAATAGATTTAATTTTAATCGCAAAAGAAATTAAATAACAACTAAGAAACCTTGCTCTAAGACCTCATTCCGGTATATTATCAATATGTTCAACTGCATGTAATATAGAATTCTAATGTGCGTTTTACACAATATCGACAATAAATGTCGTTATTTAACATGAAGGTGTTAGGAGGAATAAATTTTTAAAATTGCTGAGGGTACACAATCTTTCGCATTTTTTTTAAACATATTCAGATATTTTTCTAAAGAAAATGTAACTCATCTTATTCTTTGATAAGGAAGTGTAATCTCGAAAATTTAAGATAGTAGTATCTTTTTTTTTATTCCCAGAAACAAAATCGCCTAAAGCCCTATATAAATCTCTATTCATATTTTTTTAAAAAAAGATTTCTATTATAGCAAATTTATGCCTCTCATCATTCAAATTTCAAAAGAATTTCATGAAAATTAATACAGCAAATTTGTATAACGATATCTGACAAGAATCGATACAACAGCAATCTGAAATACATTTGTCATAGGATTTAACAAATATTTTGTAAGAATAAAAATTTAAAAAAAAATAAAACTTCAAAGACATCAAACTGAGAACAATATCTAATTTATGTATGGGGATTTCCTTTATAAAAACTAATATCTAAGATCTTAAAATCCAATTTTGGAACTGTATTTTGATTTTTGTAATAAGGTATTCTAATTCTTAGATAATCGAATTAAATGCTAAAAATTATATTGAAAAATATCCGTAAATTTGAATAACTAATGAACCGAATCTGCATATATGAGTTTCGGAACTGTTTCACTATACACTGACCTTCAACTTATGTGTATCTAACTTTCCCATTGAGCTGTCAGAGAAGGATGAAGGAAAGAAAAAAAAATCGATACTAACAATCATAACTATTCTGACAAAGAATTTAACTGAGAATATTCGTCGTTTTCTCAACTATTTCTAAGAACATAAGTAAAAAAATATTACATCAGTAGTTTTTGAAAAACAACTAAAAGATGTTCTGAAAACTGATGTTTTGAACTACTCATCCAGAAGATAAACCTGAATTCACAATTTTTAATAAAACAATAATTTTTCTTATTCATAATACAGTGACTTTTTAATAAAGTGATATATTTGACAAAATGACAAAAAAAATTATGTTTATTGAAATGTAGTTCTTTATTATAAGCAAAGGTCTTGATAACAGATTTTTTTTTATCATGAATCACTAAAACTTTTTTATAAAACATATTGGTGTATAAAAGAAGCATAGAAGTGATTTAAAAGAGGCATAAAAGTAGAATTAATGGAACGGTAATTAATGGATGCATTATTCTGAGTTCTATCATAAACTATTCATAATTGTTTGCCTTTTTATAATATTAAGTAATTCAATATGCTTCCCAAATATTTAAATTTGAATTAAATTAAAATATAGAAAGTTTTTCAGAAAAATTTTAAGTATGATATTTTATACTCTCGAATTATAAAAAACATTAAGATATTTATCTAAAAAACACTTTCTACAATTTCTTGAATAATAACTATTAAATATTTTTCTATGTTCCAGAACTAAAAACTGTTATTTGTTTAAGCTTTTCGACTATATTTTATGTATGCTAACGTAAAAACTAATTTCCAAATTATTAAATTAATTAAGAAAAATACGATATAATAACTGCCATTTGTATACCCGTAGAGTTAATATTTTATTTTCTAAACTTAATTATGAAAAAAAAAACTGGAGATATATAATGAAGTATAGCTTTTATATTAAACTTTTAAAAATATATGAAACGAAATTTTTTCCAGTTTCAATTTTTTGCTTTCGAATAATTAACACTTAAGTATTTTGAAGTTTTCAGTATTATGTATATGTATTTTTATTACTTTTTTTTAAATTGTAAAATGAGAGTAGAAAAAATGCAATAGCTGATAAAAACAACACATTATCTGATGTATATTTTGCAGATATTAAATTAGATTTCTCCTTTTTTTATGCAGATACCATATTGAAAAGTTTTTTACAAGAACACATTGAATATTGGAAATTATCGGTGAGAATAAACTGCAGGCTACTTATCTTTATCCGCTTACCTTATGCCATTCCTTACGAAACGATATAGTTTATAAAAAAAAAAGTATATTCAAATGCCTCTACCAGAAGGATCACTTAGATACAATATTTCTATCCCATACAACTTACGCAAAGCACCGGCGTGTCGTCTACAGAAACACATTCTAAGAATCCCAAACCTTTTTCCTCGACGCGTTCGATACCATTATCGGCTGCCAAAACCACTCGCAAACGCTGCCCATCTTCGGCTGATCCATCTTCGAGAGAAAAATAACCATTCTTTAAATAAAATACCGAATAAGAACTTTCTTCCTCAACCCCACACAATAAATAAATCTGTTTCAGTGTGCATGATAGAACACACATAAACGTTATTCATTATCCGCTGTCAATCATAAATTGTGGGGAGCATTCAAATGCAGATCGCGAACCGCGAAATGCGCTTACGGAGACTGTCACGTAATAAATATCGATATCGATTAAAAGAATGTATCGATAAATCGATTTTGGAAGTATTTGAAGTAGACAGAGAAAGGAAGAAAAGACAATATAATACAGAAGATGGAGTAATTTATAAATGAAACGTTATCTCGTAGATAGTTGAAATAAATTTTTTCAAAACTTCAACAATGAAGCTATTTAAAGTAACACAAAGCAAAGGAAAAAGTAATTTTAAGCTTTCGATATTATTTTTATATTAGGAATGTAATTTAACACACGAAACAATAAGGATTCGCGGTATTTTAAAAATCACATTTCAGTTCGGAAAATATAACCATGCCCTACTCGGAAATTATTTAGGAAAAATAAAGGGGAAATTAATTAGTAGATCTCCATTCCGAAAACAGACATGCACTGAAAATCAATAGTTGGGACTTAATCACAGTGATATTTTAGATTCTATAATATTTTATTACTGAATATTTCGAATAAATATTACTGTACTATTTTGTGGCCATTCAAAGAAACCTGAATGAGCTACTTTGTGATTGCTTATTAACCTTGCACTGAGAGAACAACGTGAGGATTACTGGCGACAGACCTCGTAACTGAACCTTTGTCAAGTGACAAGAATTTCTTCAGAGCTAGTACCTCTTTCTACAAACTTTCGCACCACACAAACGAGAGGATTTGGAGCCTAAGCCGGATTTAACGTGCACCAGCCCCGCTAGAAGGCGAGTCTTAAGTGGCATCAGGACTCAAACCTGCGACTCGACGAAAACAATGCCAGCAGCGAGTCAGCGACCATGACCACTAGGCTACCGTGTCCACATGAGTTACTTCGCTGATAATAATGTGGATATAAGAGATGGACTTTTCATAAATCTTTGGTAAGAGACACCTTTAATATCAGAGAAAAAAATCCATTCAATCCACCACCTTGATTGAGGTGCTATCTGCGCCAGGCATCCCGGAGTGTAGAAATGTTAAAGTAGAAGAAAGGAAGGGACATCGATACAGAAGAAAGGGAAGAAAAGGCCTAAAACTTATATCGCAGTACATGTTTCAGAAAGAATCCAGAATCAATTTAGAAGTCAACATGCATCAAGAACAAATAATCAACAAGAAGCTTGAAAAAAAGATAAATAGGACCTAACACAGCCTCATTCGAGACTCAGATGGGAATCTAAGAAGAAAATACTTAAGAAATGTTATAAGAAATGAGTGGGAGGTCAGAGAAGAAAATCTTAAAATCAAGTTACAAGTATCCTGTTCTCGATAAAAAAAAATCATTTTAAAAAAGTGCACAAAATTTGTTCTCGACACTAACGACTGCATATTTACCATTAACTGGACCGGACTATGAAACCCGCAGTTAAGAAACAGAGCTCATGAAAATAAACCGCTGGTTTAAAACTTCATTTTCCCAATGTTTTCACTACTGTTATTTAATTCTGAGTTTCTAACCTGCAGTTACTGATTGAACCTCATTAGTAAAAACCGACTCGTTGACGTCGAGTAATTAGTTTACCATTTGAACTAGTCCTTCAATCAGATCGTAATGCACACGCCTCTCTTTCAACTTCTTTTACGAAATGGCTGTAAGTAAAGATCATTTCACACATATCAAAAAAGCATTCATGTTGGCGTAACAAAACCTCTCTTGTTTTTCATATAAAACAAAGAAACTAATGCGGTTAGTCGTTCGAAAAAAAATTAGGGGGAAAAAAATCTTAATTTTATCCATTGTGAGAACTGAAATATATTTAAACCCCAAACTGTTCGCATACAAACACAAAACTGTAAATATACTAAAAATCGCAGAGAGCGCAAGCGCGGTTAAACCTAACCCAGCTATCAGTCTGGTTAAAATTTCATAATCTGAACTGGGATTAGAAAACGAACCAGCGACGGTGAAAGGAACTTAGACCGAAACCCCGGTTTTCTTCCTCTGACCGCCGGTCCGGTTAACGGTGAATGCGTCGATTACCCTCAACTTTACAGGCAGGCAGAAAGTCCTTCCTGAAGAACCTAAAGTATTTATTATATAAAGAAGTAAAACATACTATGTTTGTCGCCAAAGATATTCAGATCAGTTACTTTTCTAGCTGTCTTACTGATTCAAGAGAAGACCCTAAAGTAATTAATTTTATGTATAATAATACCTTTAAATCTGAAGCAAGATTAACTTTCAGTTCGCTATTTTAATGAGAAGCTTTCTGTGCTGGACAGTGTGGAGATATAAAATTTCTTACGCCTCCGTGGGCTTTCCGACACGTACTTACGCCAATAGGTCGGCCTATTTCCCACTCAAGGAATAAATGAGGTGGGGGATGATCCCCCACTCGCCCCGATTCTGATCACTTCTGGGACGTAAGTACCCATTCCACTCATCCCTTGCGAAGCTTCTGGGATTAGGACGGCAGACATTGCCGCCTCCACAAGGGAAAAATTGCTTTGATATGATTTTTTAGAATATTAAAATAAAAGGCCTCCTCTATAAATAAAAATTAGTTACGATCATAATGGATCATACAAGGAACATTGTTTGACAAAAAAAATCCTTCAATTTTAATATTTTACTCTGAATATTTTATCGTTGAGAGATAAATATATTTTAATAAAGTCCTCTCTTCTTTGTACGAATCAATTAATTTTTCATGCATAAAGAATGTTCCATATTCTGTAACTTAAACACTTTTGGACTCTATATCTTTAATTAATGGATAACATAACTTCACGCGTTAAAAGGTAAAATTGTACAATTAATTTTTTTTAGTATGCAATATGATAAACCAGAATATGTATAATATATGGCCTAACAAAATTAACTTAAAGTTGGGTTCACATTTCTGTCTGAAATACCGTTTCAAATTAGAATTTTATTCTTCAACACAAGTTCAAGACGATCTTAAATTACTCTTCAAATACAAGTAAATAATTATCAAGAGTGGAACAAAGCATTTCACTATTGAACAACTTTCAACCGTCAATTTAATTTGAATTTCAAACTCAGCAGACTCTCGCTACACATGCAATTAAATAAATGTCAGTGACAATACAATTTTTGAAGCTCGATGTAGTAAGGAAGTACTGTTCCTAATTCAATATGTGATTGCTTGGAGAAGTTGAGAAATGGATTTTATATCAAACGAAGAAGTTTGTAGAAGTTCATAAATCGATAAATGTGGGAAAATAAGTATCTGGGGTAATTTTGATGTGAACGGAAAACTTAGAAATATATTTTTATAAAGAGCTACTTTAAGAATGAAACAAAAGAAAACTCATTTTATATAATCAATGTCCTTACGTATTTGACAGAAAATCGACATTATTTACAAACTGGTGAATGGCAACTTGCACACAAGTCAATATATAAAAGTAATAAATTTGCAGACAAGTATTTCTAAAATTGTGTTAAGGGATTAAATTAGATTAAGTAAGCTCCTTTCTAAAGTATCACACATAACTCCGAAATATGTTTAAAATTAATCTGGTATTGCATACATTAATTATGAAGTTCAGAAGTTTTAGTTTAATTGATTAATGTGAAAATTTCACCTAATTCAAAACAATTACATTAGAAAAGGAGCAGTTTCAGAATTATAGTACGTGTTCTTTAAATCCAACATTCAATGGTTCAGCGCATTCTATAATCAGGCACATATAGAGCCAATTGCTTTCGGACTTTTTCGTGTTGATTCGAGCATTTGGTGGCTTAAGAGCCACGTCAACAAACATCCGAAAAAATGACACGGATTTTCTTGTATTTTCTTCCTGTTTTAATCACAACTGTTAGTTTTCATTTCAGTATAAAGATTGTTGTTTTCTAGCATAATACATATAATATTTGCAACATATTACAAATAATTAATATGGTCCAAATATGATGTATGACCCGTTACCGCCAAAATATTCAGTACAGATAATACCCGCAATGTACGGTACAAAAAAAGTTCTCGAAGGTGTTCTGCGAGTGTTCTTCAGGAGCTAATAAAACTAACAGGCATAAGAATGCGATTGGAGTAACTTGTCATAACTACTTTTAACTATCATTGTACTATATTAATTTATCTTTTGCGCTGTATCTCTTATATCAATACAAGAATATTCAGTTGAATTTAATTTTTGTAGCTGTTAGAATGAAGAATTACTCAGAGTCGGATATTTACACATGATCAGAATGTAAGTAAACACAATAAATACATGTTTTAATCGCTTAAATTTTAGATCTAGAGTATTTAGAACTATATTGATTCTGGATAATCCGACAAAATCGTTCATTTAGCATGGACGTGGTCTGAAAGGTGCTGAAACAAAAAGCGCTTACTGTACTCGTATAATGATTAGTTACACGCCTTTTTATAAATTGCTTTATAAAAACAAATTTAGACTCAGACGTATGTAATTATATTGCTTTGAATTTTTCATAGTAAACGAAAAATGACTTGGCAAGAAATTAAGAAGACTCCAAATCCAGTTAAAACCATTAACTAATTGAGTGATTGACTGCTTATTGGCATCACACTTAGAAGCAACACAAGGGCTATTGGCGACGGACCTCGTAATTTTGAGCCACGGTCAAGTGACGAAAACAATACACGAGCTAGTACCACTCCACGCATCGGGATAATTTGGAGCCCACAATAATTCAACGAGCATGAGCCCTGCAACATGGCGGGTCTTTACAGCCTCAGGTATCGAACTTATGACTCGACATAAACAACCCCGGCTGCTAGCTCGCGATTATGATCACTCAGCAACCCTGGGCCTTCATCGAATAAGTATTGGTTCAAAAAGCAATAAAATCATTTTTTTTTGACAATATTTCTAACTTTCTTTTATTAACTATTTTTTGCGATTTTATTGTAATACCTGAGCTTAATTAATTTAATTTAATTAGTAACCATTCTCCTAACTTCCACACCACGCTTCGGGATAATTTCGAACGTATATTTATTTTCTCGAATTAAACAATTAATCAGTAATTTAACGCAAATATTAGTTACGCAAGAAATCATATCGATTTTGGAACCTATATTAATTTAAATTAATATTGTAAGTCGCGTGCGGCTTAGTGAATATGGGCTCTTACTATCACGTAATAACGGTTTCAGACTATATAATTTATAATAAAAAAATATTTTCAAAAAGAATTGTACAACAAGATGTAATATAGTACTAAATTTATTAAAAAATGTACTATTAATAAGGAACAATGATAACCAGTCCTTCATGAATTGAATTTTTTTAAATCTATTCCCCCAAATAAGGCCCTCAAAAGTTTTTGAAATATTACTTTTATTAACAAGCACAATGCTTAATATCCAAAGCACGATTTCGTAATTTCTTCACAAAATAAATATTAACTTACATTATGTAATTAACAAACTTGGAAAAGACTTTTCAAAAAGTTTCCCGCTTTAATTAATAGAAACTTAAGACTCCAGTAGACAAATAGCAATTAAATTTTTAAACATACAAAGTTTGTTTGAGAACGAGAGAGCACAAATGAAAAATGTTTTCAAAACAGAAAATTTTCTGGATTCCCAAGACGAAAAAAAAAGTTAACTCTCTCAAAAAAAAAAAACTTCCAAAACCCAAAAGTCCCAATTAGAATCTTCACCATTTAACATCTCTTATGTCCCTTCCATGTACAATCCACTACCATTCACTCAGCACACAACGACATTCCTACTTAGAATCGCCTGCCATCTGCGTCACCTGTATAGAGAAACACCCCTTCTACCAAACGATTTTTCATTTCCTGTTCCTAAACAGAAATGCTGTGTAAACTTTGCAGGGGTGGTGGAGGTCCGGAAACAACTGTTGAGAACCCCTTCTAATTAAAAGCCCTTTTCCCATCTCACTAATTAACTAGTTAATTAGGAAATTTTCCTTTCCGTCACAGCGAAAATAGAGGGTCTTGAATGTTAACAAGTTTGTAACGTCACCTTATCTTCCGTTCCAGTGTAATTTTGGAAGGTGATACGATGCAATTTGTTTTCCACGAGGTTTTGTAGAAGTTTTAACACAGAAACTTGGGTGTGATGAAGGCACGTAAAGCAATTCAGAAGGCAATTTTTTTTTAGTTTGTTTGCTGATTTTTAAACTTGTTTCGGTTCTCCGGAAACGTGTTTGATAGCTGGTTAAAACTGTAATATGGTTGAAAGAGGAGTCATAAAACTCGGACTAAGGAGCATAGTTATGACTAGTGTTGGGATGGTGCCAAATATCCTAGGTATGTGCCATTTTTTTTTAAATGTTCTATTTATCTTATGATACTTTTTACACATACTTAAGGAGCTCAGCATGAATTTTTATGATTTTCTTAGGAAGCGCAATTTGAAAATAAATCGTAATGCAAGTTCGTTAGATTTCATGAAGAATCTCTTTGAAAGAACCTCATTAAAGAAGAATATCACAGTAAAAATGCGTTCCATTCTAAAAATGTTATGTAATAAAATTATTAAACAGGTTCTTTATATTTTTATGTATATGGATTGAATGGACATTATGGTTGGATTTTTAATGATTTGTTAAAACGGGAATTAAAAAAGAATTGCATTTTAGTAGAAGCTAAAAAAGGAAAACGACTAAGGATTCACACAAATACCAAAAACAAGAGATTACCGCGATGACTAAAGATCATGGTTGCTGCCTTGCGGTTGTCGTTTCGTCGAGTCGTGGGTTCCGGCCCTGATGCCATTAAAGACTTGCCGTTTAACGGGAATGGTGCACGTTAAATCTATCGATGTTCAAAGTCCCCGCAAAGGTAAGGTGCGGTAATTAGGAGTGAAAGGATTCATCCTCGACACATGACCGAGACTCAAAATTACGAGGTCCGTCGCGAATAGCAATCGTATTGCTTCACAGCGCAACGTTAACAAAAACAATCAATCAACCAATAATACGAGTGAAACGGGTCCGCGACAGATGTAACCATGCAGCGCCAAACAAGATTTAACTGCGATCTAGGTGTTTCAAAAAAAGAAGGAAGAAAGTTTAGAGTCAAAAATAGAGAAAGATCGCTGGGGTATCCTGGGCGCGCACGCGCTTGCTAAACCAGTGCTTCTTGAAGACCGTAAGCTCCCTGGGAAAGAAAAAAATATCAATAGGGTGCTTCGGTGTCAAGATGCCCGTAACTACTTAACCCGTTCACTCCCAACGTATCACATGCGATACGCTCGCGTTTAGATCAAACTAACGTTTCACTAAATCACAGATGAGCTCGATCTATGTTTTAGTGAAATCAAGACTCGAGCACATAACTCAACTTGCCAGGTTGAGGTAACCTAGTAGTCAAGCTCGCGGACAGCAATGCTTCTGTCCAGTCACGGGTTCAAGCCCTTCTGGTTGAATGGTTGCGTTAGGATGAAATAAAAGATATGATACCTAGATACCTGTTTACACTATTTTTATTACAATTTGTTAGAAAATACTAAGGTTGATCTTCACAAGGTAAAATACTTGTCGCTCTTGTAATTGCAATTCCAAATTAAAATTTTGGCTGCACGTCGCATGCCTAGCAATGTCCTCGGACACGACGTTCTAGTCGAAAGTTTTTTTAAAGCTCTGATTGTGTCTTCTCCTTGGAAATTTTAGGTTGAATGGAAATGACCACGCCTCTTCCAAAACCACGGGACATAATCCTTTGCTTTGGTTGGATAGCTGAAAATAGTAAACTAGTTATTGGTCCTGAGCACTCCAACAGGGAAAGGAATTGACACCTGCTAAACTGAACACCTGATGTGGGGGTGTTCTTGGTTCCTAGGAGAATCGGACTCTATAAGGTCAAAGTTCATGAGAAACGGAAATGTTGTCTGCCCCTTCTCACGAGTCCAGATATCATTAATGAGGACCTTGTCCGGATCTAAGAGGGACCACTGACGAACTTGCTAAGTATAGTCGTCGCATCTTTATAACATTTAAAACATGCCGTTAATATGTAGGCACGTTAAATCTGTCGAAGTAACAAGTCCACAAAAAGGTGTGGTATGGATGTTGGGAGAGGAGCTAGGGCATCATCCTCGTCAAAATTATGAGGACCGTCGCCAATAGCCTTCGTGTTGCTTCTAATTGTGACGTTAATAAGCAGTCAATCAATGAATTTTGCGGCCAATCGCGATCGCTTAGTTATGGCTGTTCCATGTTTATCAGACTATTGATCTCAAAATATGAACAGCTATCTAAATAAAGTGCGTTTAACAAGAGTGTCAATGAACTCTATTCATATTTTCTGAACACGCAAAATAGCGTTTCATTAATTAAATTAGTTTTTTCAATATCGTTGAGAAGAAAGCTAGAAAAAATGAGCTAAAAATGACAATTACTCCATCATGTTTGAAAAGAACTCCTAACAACAAAACTGCATATCCGTCAGTCTAGCACATTTGAAGCCACGGAAGATTGACTCAATCAATCATCAGTTCGTGAGGAGCAACACGTAAGTACATCATACTAATACCCTGAAAGTCAAAGGCTTCCTCTTCAATCTCATTTTATGAGAAATAATGTGTAAAAACTGACTCGCAAGACTTTTTGAAAAAAATATTGTTAAAATTATTATTCAAAACAGTAACAAGACGGAAAAGATTTCACAGGATAGAATACTAATACAATCGGACAAAGTTAACTTAAGGTCGTCAGTGTCCACAGTTACTAAACCATGAGTTTAAAAAAAACTATGACTTACAGTACTAATATAAATTGAGCTGTAAAAAAATTCCAATACCGATGTGAATTTTCTATCTTTTGTTTACATTCTTTCAACAGTAATTTTTTTTATTACGAATATCACTTCAAAAAAACTCTTTATAATTCTTAAAATTTGACCAATAAATAATGGTGGAACGTTCAGTTAATCTCAGAGACAGTGCGAACTGAAAATAATATCTTACAAAAGGAAACTCAAACTAGAGCATTTTACTTTCCAGAAATGGTGATTCATGTCGAATTCAAACATTCAAATCCAAAAGAGATAAAGTATTAAATTGGTCAAACCCTTTCTTTGTCCCAATCTATCAAAGGATGCGTCTCAAAAATAACTATTTGCTAAGCAGGATCCTTATTTTATTTGTTTTGGGACGAATGTCTTCACCCGAACTTTACGAGCAGAAGACTTGCGGGTTCTGATTTTGCAACAGATTTCAACTCTACTCTCCTCTTCTTTTTAACTCGTTTTTAGATGAGGAAGCTTCGTTACATTTCTCATGTTTCTAATTTCTTTCATTCGGCGAATAAGTTAACTAATACAAATCGGAACTCCAGGGTATGTTTATGCCAGGATATATAAAATAGAAGGAAGAAAAAGGCTTTAATGTCTGCACTTAATAGGAAGTTAGTTCTGACGCTATGTGAAAAAGATTAAACTGAGTCTCGTAAAAACGGAGCCAAGGTAAAACCGCGAGTTAAGAGGAGTCGTGAATTAACGGGGTCCGATTGTATGCGTTATTTTAGACAGTATTAAAGCGCACTTCATTGTAACAAAAGAAATATAGATTAGAGGTTCGTTCAGTAAGTCCTTAGAAATTCCAATAGATGGTGCTCGTAGCATCGAAAATGGTTTGTTTTAATAAAGTATCATGACCCACTAGACATCTCTCTAAGTCCTTTCCGTGATCATGATCTTCGTATCTCAAAAATTGCTCGTCATTACCTTTACGGCCGAGAGATTATCCTCGCCTTCTTTGGAGCAGGTTCGATAGAAGCAACCATTGTTTTGATTTTTACTTGGTATTACGATGAATCCATTTGTTATTGACGGTGACAATTCAACGGGGCAGCGATCAAATTTTGATTTGGCTGCAAATGACTCCCACAAATCAAAATTAACTTATAAACCAATGTCAAATTTGTTTTGGCTCCGTTTAACGGTGGCAGCACCCAATTGTAACAACAATTTACCTTAATTATGAAATCTGTCTTCTAATGCAAGTATTTTTTGAGCCGATCTCCTATTTACACGGATTAAAATGGAAAAACAAATTCAATGTATTGAAATGAATGAAAATGAAAAAAAAAATCCAAAAAAAGTACGAGTTATAAACCTAAGTTATGTTGAAAATATATATTATTTGAAGAGAGAAAGAGCTACTGAGGAATTTTATTCTATTCAACAGATCTTCTATTAAATAACTCATCCAAACTACATCATTCATTTTATCATCTCACTAGTTTAAACGGAAGTAAATAAATCAAGACGCAACAGCCGAAACCTAATTAATTCATTAATAAAGCAGGAGATTAAGAAGATTCAGCGCCATTACTCGGCGAGCAACCAATATAAGCCTTTAAATACTCTAACAACCTATTTTTTTCCTTTGAGCTAGACGAATGTCTTTGAGCATCCAGATTAAATTTAATGCTTTCTGTTGACATTCCTAAAAATAAAAGCCTAAATAAGAGTGTTACACCATCTCCATTCAACAAATCCGATCGCTTCAAGCTTCAGGAAGAAAAACTTCCTCACTAAAGCATTAACTAGCTGGAAAAGCAGCTTTCTATTTGAAAACAAGCTAAAGCTTTCTGACAAGACCTAAGCCACCCCAAATCCAGAAAGAGTAGAAGAGCGGATTCGTTATTGACGAAAACTGGAGGAATAAGAGAAATCATCACGGATAAAAATCCTACAGAAAGAAAAGAAAAAGAGGAAAAAGGGATTCGTGTCGCGTTTTCTTGAATTTTCTGAGGGAGAAACATGTTTTCTGGGAGACATTCCAGAGAATAAACACTCCTTTTCTGTTTGGAAAATAATGACAAATATGTTTCGACCCGCCTTCTATCTCCCACCCTCTAAATGTTGGAAAAGTATTTTCTGCAGAAAGGTTCTTGCGCCAAGATTCTTTCTCCTCCAAGAAATCTTGAGATATCCTTTTTTTTTTATTTCTTCTTTTAATAAAATTCCCGCTTTAAGAGGTTTGCCAAGTATAGTCACACTCGTATATTTGACGAATTGCGGAGGATGAAATATTTTGAATCGAGTCGTTACTCAGAATTACATGCTATTTATTTATTTTTTCCCCTTGGTGATTTCTGGACAAACTTTGCAGTTTGAGATTTAACCGTACTAGAGAATGGAATCCGTATCTGATTATTTTTCATCACACATATAACAGACTATCCATTACTAAGCTAGTTAATTACAGCATTTGTACATATCTATAGATTGAAGAACAACAACATATACTAATGTCATTATCTTTCAGGCTATTTATAAACAGAATAATTCCTTACACAATGAAAATTTGAGAATGAAAGGAATATAAACAAAAAGCCATTCCCTATTCTTCCTCTTAATTATATTATTGTAAAAGAGTTATCGGACTGTATTCTTTCCTAAGTACTTAATGATACCTAAGTAATTAAAGATTACGTGAATCCAACTGTTAGAATTAATCAACTTTAATGAATTTTTATTTTTCATAGTATACATTCTATAAATATATAACTCACTTTTGAATGATATTTCAAAATAACGAAATAATAACAAATAAGATTAATCAAAGATTGATGTCTGGAAATATTATACCAAAGATAGTATAAAATAAGCTATGTTAATTTGATATAATAAAAATCCAATAAAATTTCCTATTTACTGCAGATTGAATTCCAAAAGGTCCGGAGTATTAGTCCAGTACTATGATCCAGAAATCAAGACCTGGTCTCTTTTCTAATAATGCATCAATTATTAATTACTTAAAGCAAAATCTACAATATTCCTAAAGCATTTCTTGTTTTAAAAAATTGACAATCTTTTCGAATTTAGAACGCTATAATTAATGTTTCGTATCAACCCACTGAAATGGCTTCAATATCTTGAAGACTTCTATTAAAGATTCACAATTACTTATTGATTGCAACATATAATCATATAATGTTTAATATAACGCTTGATATAAATGTGATAATAAATCAATTTATCATCTTTATTTTTAATCGATATCTTAACGCTTAACTTTTTCTCCCAATTTTAAATATATGATTTTCTCTTTAGAGTAGTGCGTGTTATAGTTGATCAGGAGCTCATCTCTCCCTGATAACTTAAAAATATTATTTGGAGAATTCTCGTTTTCTGCTGTTATATAAAAGCAGTCTGTACGACCTAATATTCTCTTTTCTCTGCTATCACTTGCTGAAGTGAACCACGCCAACACGGACGCTATTCCGTCATGGCTTGGGAGTATAACCGCATAAAAGTTCCAAAATAATTAAGCAAAACCAAATATTCTTTACTCTGAACAAATGCATTCTTTTACTGAATATGACATCGACAAGGATGTGAGAGAAGCTTTCCAGAAAGAATATATTTCCCCCTCAATCCAGAAATAAATTCCGTTTTAAAAAAATAACTAGTCTTTTAAATCTTACAATGTTATTTCTTAGTGTGAAAATACTTTCTGAGAAACATGCGTAAATCTGACTTACAAAATCAATTTTATGATACATTTGGGATTTCATACTAAGCCTTAAGTTTAATTTCTTTAAGAATTTGATTAAAATATATCTTATTTGATAATGAACATCACGTAAGGGCAAAAGACGAGGGCACGATTAAGCTTTTATTGCAATCAATATCAAAAATGAAATCGAAATAGAAAATTACAAATGCTATCGTGGAAAATTTTTCAAAAGAAAGAAAGTCTATATTTATTAAGAAGAAAATTAGGAAGCAGCCATCTCGGCAAAGGCAAATCAATTGCTAAAATACACTTCAGTTTTTTCTATTAATCAATAGTAATAAAAAAAAAAGTTGCATTATATTATGAAGTATACACTTACATTAATCTTCTTCTAAAACCTAAATATCACATACTATCTTATATATAAAACAAAATTTATCTAAGATAAGATATTTGGAAGAAAAAAAAGTTAAAACATTACTTTTTTAATATTAGCACAATTTCCCCTACTTAAATCATAATGCTTGATACAATAATTGGATTGTACATCAGCAAGAACAAACAAATTTTTAGTATGTTTTTTTAAATGAAAATAAACACAACAATCTCTCCCTCAAATAAATTGTCTATTGGTAAAGAATTATTGGATCCATTTTGGGAAACAATATTCGTAAACTGTTTTTAAGAAAATAGTTCTCCGAATCAATTTCAAGTTAGTAATTCCCCGTTTCAAAGATAGAAATATTTAACTTTCAGCAATGGAAAGAATTCATTGAATTATATCAAATATAAACAGCTCGCTTTAAAGTAAAAGATATTTCTAAGATTAATTTAGAATTCTCATGGGACTCACGACTGATTATACACAATTTGCTATTTTCTTCGGCTATTGTAGGTGTAAAACATCTTTTTGAAGTATTAAAATATGGACAAGTGTCTATAAATTAAATTTTTATTTCATTTTGTATGCGTTTTTCATCAAGTACGAATACATTTCCTATAACAATATTCAAATTTATCTAAATTAAATTAGATAATGCGATAGTGACAATACTAACTACAGGAATTTTAAATTTCTGAAAGATCTGAATGATTACAAAACATAAAAATATGCATGACGCTGAAATAAGAGAGATAATTTACAAAAACGAATTCTACGCCAATTTAGATTTTTTTTTTTTTTTTTTTTTTGCTAAAGATAAATTTTTAAAGTAGCTAAGCATTCAAGTATATGATATTAAATTTAGAATAAGCTAAAATGAATTAAGAACAACAATTATTATTTTAAACAGAGACTGGGAAAAATAAATGCCAAGTTATTTTATTTTTAAAAAATAAAAATATTGAAATCACAAGCAAAATACTACAATTTATTTCCAATCTCACCTGTTGACATTTTATACAGTGGAAAAGAAAACCATAACGACCATATTTACCTGAAATGAAAGAAAACATTTTTATTAATATTTATACAAATAAATAACAATACATCTACATTTCACTCGCAAATAAAAATAAAATAGCCTATTTAGAAAGAAAGAAAGAAATATAAGGAAAATATTGAATCCATAATATTGTATATTTTTGCAATGATTTTCAAAATAGGATATAGTCACAAACATCAAATATCGTTTAAATAATATAATACATATATTATTTTAACAGCGTGTTTCGCTTACAGGACTCAGAACAGTATGTTTTGTTTATGTATACTTAACAGTTTTTAATACTTTCATTTAAGAGTCTTTTTTTTTTTAACAAGAGGAAAAAAATTCCAATTTATTTGAAATAGGACATAGGATGGTGGAATTAGTTTAAGTCTTTCAATTTTAATCTTCTGCGTAAAAAAATTCAATGGTATATTTTATCTCGATAAAAACTTTATTTTTGTTACCTCACTTAAATGTAATAACTTTACTTCTAAGTCCGTATCACTTGTTTATATTTACTATTCTATATTAACTTTTGTCTTTGACGAATGAAGACAGCGTAGTTAAAGCATAACAATTAACAATATTCATGTAGACCTTTGATCGCAAATATGTTTGGTAAGCTTGTGTTCGATCCATTACAGTATTCTCCCTTTACTGAAATGACTTGTAAACAAAATAACGACATTCTTACATAATAGGTTGTTACGAAACGTCCGCTACAGATGAACAACAACAAGCGCATTTGAAATACTATGCGAATTTATATAGTAATCAGATACGAACGATTTTGATTTAATTTGATTGTTTATTAACGCCGCACTGAGAAGCAACCCGAGGGCTATCAGCGACGGATTATACAATGCTAAACCTGGTATAAGTAAGGGGAACGGCACCTGAGTTGGCAACTCCCTTTTCAAACGTCCACAACACACCATGGGATGACATGGGACCTCGACAGATATAATGTGCATCAACCCCGCAACATGACGAGTCTTCAACAGCATCAGTGCTCGAACCTGACTTGACGAAAACAACACTGGTCGCGAATCTGCGACCAAGACCACTAGGTCCTCGCGACCATCAGATACGAATGATCACTCCAAAGATTCATTTATTTAATGAAGATACTATGTACGCATTTGGTTTTTATGAATAAGCATGACACAGTATTGTTTTGTTTAGTTCTAACGTTGGTTCTAGAGCTGCAAGAGAACTCTTGCTGACATAGTTCTTAATTCTGAACAATGGTTGAATGACGAAGTCGGTACTCATAAGTAAGTAACTCACTCTCTTGACTTCAACACCACACCGTGTGAAGACTTTTGAGGCTCAGTTTTATTATGTGCACGACTGCTAAAATTATTCGGTAATCAACTGTTGCACGATTCTAAGTGGACATCACACAGTTCTTGACTTTAATCATTTGTTATGTTCGGATACTCGTGAACCTTCCCTCAGCCAACATCTGGTGTTACATTCTGATTTTATATTTAAAATTCCAACTCCTTTCCAATCAAATGAAACGTGATTGCACAAATTCGATGAGAAAAAAGGTGTAATGAATTGAATTGAGGATAATGATAGAGCGAAATCGGAAAATATTATTTCTTTAGAAATTGAAACGACTTGCTATAGTTAAACGTATGTGATTAAAATTGGTTAGAAGAGATTACTTGTTAGAATAAGTGGTCATAAGAGTTGAACCCGTAGAGAGAGTGAGTGAGTGAGTGATGCTGAATTTTAATGGCGCGAGAGCAAAATATTGCTATACTGCGCCACAGAAGATGTGTTGTGATCCAGATGTTTGGAAAAAAAATGGAAAAAGTTACAAATTTGCTTCGTATGAAGGAGGATCGATAATACAAAAGGATAGCTAGGATATCCCGGGGAAGCGTACCCATGTTTATCACAAACATTAAAACCCATAGGAAAGGGGAGGAAAGATCATTTGGGTATTTTCGGGCTCATGATTCTTTCACCTATCCAAAGAAGGTCAGCCCATGATGCCGCTGTATTCGAGAAACGCCTCATTCGAGGCCTGTAAGTAAGCTGGAATTTTATTGCTTAATTCTCTTCTGGGAATGAGGCGCGCTGATAGCTATTTGAGAGAAAGTGATCTTGATGGTTTATATACATCATAGATAAATTTTCCATTAATGATGAAATTATAGTTATTACGTAAAAAATGTTAGAATTAGGAACATTATTATAGTACTTTTTTTTTTACAACTATTTATTCTAGTGTTCACAATATATCAAAAATTCTTTCAATGTTTTCGGAAACAACATAATATGAAAGATATATTGCAGCGATAGATATTAATAGATATAATAATGTGTATAACAAATGATTATATAACGAAATAAATAATACAGCGAAAAATAGATGGTTGTATTATAACAAACATAATAATATCAGTAGCATATGGGATATTTATTGTTACGTAATGGTATTTATCAGCAACAAAGCAATACCTTCATAATAACTTTTAACCTCCGTTATCTGAAGCTAACATTAAATACATTTCTCATAGTTCCGACTGCGTATTCTCTTCTACTGCTCGCAATGTGATTAAAAAACATTCGAGGATAATTAATAAAAGTGGACGAAAACTTGTTACATTGAAGGTCACAATAATACATATGGAGATGAAATTTAAGTATATCACAATTATTTATTTTTCCGATTTTTTTTCCCCCTTTGAAAATAACGTACTTAAGTTAAGCTCAATACAAGGTTCTTCTGAAAAGCATCCTTTTAAGTTCTGTGTCAATATTTCTCTGTATAATTGAATACAATTATGGCACCTTCACATAGTTATTTTTAATCCTAGAAAGAGAAGAAAGGTCGTCCTACTTATTTTAAATGTTACCTTCCGCAAAATGAGTCTCTTTAAAAAAAAAAAAGAAAGAAAGAAAGAAAGAAAATAAATAGTAATCTGCATGCGTGTGTAAAGTGCTTGAACGTTATTGTTCTGTTAAGAAAATATTGGTTGAATACTAATTGTAGTTATTTTCCCCCTATCAGAAAGAATGGCTACAAAAATATGTGTAGAACGAATGGAGTAACAGGTTTTCAGAAAATTCCTTAATGATTTTATTTTACTTATTTATTTTTTCCCACATCATTTATCAGTCACTAGATGAAGGGTTTGAAGATGTTATAGGAAAGAATGAAATCTGGCTTTTTTAAACAGTGAAAACCAATGTGACAGGATAGGGTATACTTCATATGTATTGACTTGGCGAAATTCTTTGGCACATATTGGCTCGCCAAGGGATTCATTCATCTTTCTTCCGCCTTCGCTAGAATCTAAAAAGTTTAGAAATTAAACTAGTAACATGAGTGAGCATATGATCGATCTTATCGCCCTTTACGATTTGATGTAGTTCATGTACCGTAAAAGGCTGGACCCTATTTTAAAATGCTGCTCAGTGACGAAAATGTTTTGGCAAAAAACCGCCAAATTGGTAAGCTTCCTTCTAGTGACATTTCCCTTACTTCTTGAGAATATTTTGCTAATAACACATCACTTTGTCGCAGTTTTGATTTGTTTTTCCGCCAAACAGTACGCTAAACTGGGATTTCCTTCCATTGGGTACGACTTAACATCTTTACACATGGATGCCAAAGTTGTCAAACGAAAAAAAAAACTTTTTTGTCAAAGGATTATGAAATCAACTCATCTATCCATTTAATTAAATCCGAACCATCTCCTGGGTTAAAATTGGGACGAATATACATACTGCATAATTTTAAAACAAATTCTCAGTGACCAAAAAATTACAATAAAAACAAAAACAAAAAATAAGAAAAATTTGACAGATTTAAATGATTATCAAATATGCTGGTATAAATATTTGTAATAATGATGATTTATCTACCCTATAAATATATAACTGACTGAAATAAAACATCAGTGCATTTCTTAAAATAAAACCAAAGGCTCCGAGCACTTATGCAAATTCAATATTGTAGGTTTTGATACGATTAATCATTGGTATAATAACGGAGATGTATTGCTTTGTTTTTCTCATATATCAACTATTCCTTAAATTTTTTTTTTCCAAATAACTACGGCTATTTCAAATTTCTAAAAATGCATATCATTTTTATATTGTACTGCATATTACGCGGTTCCGCATAGAGAACATTGTTAGGAAATCGACTTGCAGCTCTCAAGTCAATGCATGTAAAAGGAATCAAGTTAATTCACGATAATTGATTTTTTAATACTTTTTATTAGACGAGATTTATTTGATTAAAATGCAACCAATTACTCATGTAATGCTCAAAATATATTAAGAAATGAAAACATTTAGAAAATGTTTAATGTAAGTATTCAGTCAACAGTTTTATAATCGGTAAATAATGTTCGATTAGATGTCATGTTATTAAAGACAATTAAGCAATGTAAAACTTTGAAAAGACGTAATATTTGAGAATTGAGCCGGTCCAGAATATCAAAAATCTTGGTTAACTGGAGAATAGAGAGAATTGAAATAAAACATACAAACAGAAAATCATCTTCATACTGAACAAATCTAGCATGAATCGTATAATATTTACAGATGATAAAGACGTCTAATTTGTGACAAAATAAATAAAAGCGCGCATAAAGATGTTTGCTAGCATTTTCTATTTCAACAATGTAAAACTGCATGCATTTCTCACTATTGATAAGAAGTGTAACTAAGGTTTGCTGACTTAGCATACAATATTTTATAAACTCTTCCCTACCTCCACTTTCCTTCCATACATCTATAGCTGTTAGACGATCTCAATAATTCTTCGCCGCTTCCCCCCATGCGTGTATTCTACCCCCCCCTCAAAAAAAATAAGAGCATGAAACAAATAAATGTTAATATGGAAAGGAAATTTAGGCATCCCTTCACAAATTGTTATATATATATATATATATATATATATATTCCAGTTAATCCATGGATTCGAAATAAAGAAGTTCGAATTAATGATACTCTTCATATTAAATCAGGAGTTATTATGTTGTATGTAGAGGGCCGCGGTAGCCTAGTGGTCATGGTTTCGGATTCGCGGCCGGCGGTTTTCGTTCAGTCGCGGGTTGATCCTCGGCCGCTGAAGACCTACCGGGTAGCTGGGGCTGATGCACGTTAAATCTGTTCGGGGCCCAAAGTCCTCCCGTTGGCGTGGTGTGGATGTTAGGAGAGGGGGGTGCCAGCTCAGGTGTCGTCCTCGTCACTTGACCGTGGTTCAAAATTGCGAGGTCCGTCGCCACTAGCCCTCGTGTTGCTTCTAGTGCGACGTTAATAAAAAACTAAACTAAAATAATGTTGTATGTAGAAGTTTTATACAGAAATTTAAATAGATTATTTCATGACTTCATTTCTAGATACATCTTTTTCGTTGATCCTTCGAGTATAAAATCCAACGCAAGTCATCTGGAAAACAACTAGATCATCACCTAACAAAATACTAACAAAAACTACAAAACACTGCTAAACAAAACACTGCTCTTCAAAACACCAACCACGTTACCGCATAAAATCTCTATTACCACTTCACTTCGGAGTCAGTTGTTATCTAAGAAGCGAGAACTCACCTTTTCAGCAAAAACGGACCAACAATAAACAATGATTTTTTTTAAAAAAAAAAATATAAGAAAAGAAAACAGGAAAGAATCTCCATTAAAAAAAAAGGAATAGTTCCCATTTCCATTAAATAAATGACGTTCTCTTTTTCCAACAAGATTGCTTGATACCTTTATAAGGGGTGTACATCACGGGAATAAATGCGGGAAGTGGAGAATTCCACGAAAGCAATTCGTTATACATCCTTTCCCGTTGCCATACGGGAGATCTTAATCCTGCTAATGCATTACAGCAGACGAGAAAGGCAATAAAAGTACAATTCGACTTTTCCATCTTAATCTCGAAACAGATTACTACGATGACATGATTGAATCGGCGTTTCCATGCTTCTGATTTGTCTTAACCATTTACAGGGTTTATTGGAAGATAACTATTCCGTTTGAAATGGATGGTATTATGGGCTGATTCGGGATTGATTAAATTTTCCGTTTGAATTAGTTCTGGTAGCCTTTTGGATTTTAACTTTTATTTTTCTATATTCCATTATCTACGGAGCTGCTTTAATTTAAAGGTATGATTGGAATTTCATGGGATGAATGAAGTTGCCATTATAATTTTAACGTAAGATATTCTGAAATGTATTTATATTTTTTCTTCTACTCTTAGGAACTTTATATTCAGATTTGAGATGTAATAGAGGTACTCGTAATAATGCAGCGAACATAATTTTAGCATTTTTACTAAGTGTATCTTAACAAGATTTTGATGATTTAAATTCTGATAATTAAATTTATTTAGTGCTTTTTGTTTCAATAAAAAATTTATTGATAAGGCGTGCAAAAAAACACAATTTTAGTTTGTATAGATTTAAATGTGTGTTGCAAAAATGACTTTTGACAAAAAAAAAAAAAAAAAGGAATAAGAGCAAGGTTTAACAAATCTCCAATTTTTAGTAATGTAAATGAATCAAATGTAGTGAAAATATTTCTCATATTTGAAAAAATTATTTACTCTACATGCGTACGCAGTTAGCAAATTTTGGTACTTTACCATTATACCTACGCAAGCGATAAAGTCGCCAAATATGATACACCCGACGCCAAACGAAATATGTGTTTACTGTGTGTTGTCGCCAATAAAATCTACTTAGCGAGATTTGCACCGGTATAATGGAAAAGTACTTAAATTTTATACACATATATGCTACAAAATATGCCAAATAAACATTCCAAAATGCAAAGTATATGAATTATAATCGTAATTATGAAATTTATACTGTAATTACGTAATTAGCAGACAAATGATTTTAAGCATACATAAAAATCACCATACTCCAGTGAAGCGTCGTCACTACCAGCATTTTAGTAGTTCTAAAACCAAAGGGAAGGAATTTACAAAAATTTTGCATGGTTTCATTTATCTTTAAAGATTCTCAAATAGTATGTATTCGTCAATTGCTCACTTCCTAAACCTAACATAGTATTATCAATCAATAAATAAAGATTAAAGGAAAATAGTTTAACCTTCACCTGAGCTTAATATCACTAGGTAGGTACGATTGCGCCTCATTTTTAGAGAAAGTGGCAAAATAGAGATAATTGCTTTATTTCATTTCCCAGTTCTATTCTAAGATCATAAAAGTATTTCGTGTTCGCCTAAATACTAACATAAATACAAAATAGTTATATATAGATGCATAGATTACATCAATATAAACTTTGGCCGAAAAGGGTACCACACAAAAACACCAATCACACTTAAGATACAGTCCCCTACAAAGCCACTACATAGACAAACAGCGGGGGATGAATCAGTAACCCCCAAACAAGTCAACAGGGGGCCTTCTCCCATGACCTCAGACCTTACAAAACAAATGATGGGGAAGGAGGGACTTCCGCCATTGTCCGAAAGGGCTTTCCCCCCCATTCCAGGCCTCTCAAATTCCCCAAGAAGTGTTGTCTGCGAATCATCGTTCTCTGTGCACGTCTTCCCAGGCATCGATTTCCTGTCTGAGTAGGGCACGTTCGAGTCTAGATTTGATTATTCTTACCAATATTTCAGTGATATATTTGATGCAATTAAAAATTTTATTCTCTATGAAAATGAATGGGAGACTTGCGTGGTTTCTCGCCTCGTTTCTTCCATGTGAATGAGGCATTGGGCTCTTTAAAATGGACAGAAACCAGAGAATAATTATATGCATTAGGCGCTGAAATGTTTTGTAAATAAATGCACAGAAAATGTATTATTTGGTCCAGTAGTTTGGTTGTAAAGAATAAATCTTAACCAGAGGCATTAGATTCGTAATACTTAGTAAATGAATGTAGTGAAAATGTACTATATAATATAATAGTTTTAAATGCTTGGCGATGGAATGGTAAAATGTATTTGATAAAGCCCCATTATTTAGTGCTTTCGCAACAACATGAAAGTTTACAATTATTTAAACTTTGCACTTTAAGCAGAAACAGAGTTTTTGAAGAATGGAAAGTATTATTTTATGAAAGGGACAGAAAACTTATTTTCTGACATAATTTCAGTCCTGAATGAGATCAATTGAATCAATCCCCTCCTTTCTTTTCCTTTTTTCAACAAATTTGAATGAGAAATCTACATATTACCCACATGAATGTGTGTGTGTGCGCGCGTGTGTGTGAATTACCATTAAAATCCTAATAGTTTTATGCAATTACTAAATATAAGTTTTAGAAATTTGAAGGCATGTTCGAATATATAATAAAGCTCAATAAATTCGCATATAGGAAATGTAAAAATGAGTAATTATTCATTAATTTTCCACATTGTATATATTCCAGAATCCAAATAATATTTTATATTCATTTAATTTTCGAAAGTGAATTTTAAAGTTATGATCATTTAAATTATGATATTTTAAAAACAGTAACGATATTCAAATTATTTTAAAGTCCCATTTTAATCAAATGAAGTTTTAACAGTGCACTCACAACATGAATATGGATCCAAAAAGTAACAAAACCTATAATTTTTCCATTCAAAAGACAGCCTAACTAATACTTATAATAATGTTGCAAACTGAGAATATGAGTCACTTAAAAAAATCTAAAACAGAATTATGGTTTTAGCAATGAGAACATTGCGCAGTTGGCTTAATTTCTAAATCAGTCAACTTCAAAATACAGTAGATAAATAAAACTACTACATGTCACTTTTTTTAATCATTTTAAGTAAATCAGAGGTAGTATTTTACTGGTCGTTCGAAAAAGAGAAAAAATGGTTGACATGAAAGAGGGTCGAAAATGGAGAAAGATCAGGAGGGTATACCTGGGGGGCGTCACCCGCGTATATCAAAAATAGTAAACCCCAAGGGAAAGAAAAAGATAACTAGGGTGCCTTGAAGTCATGATGTCCAAACCTACGTAAAGAAAGCAAGCCCTTGAGGTTCCCCAATCTGGAAGATCAGTCCCATGTTATAATTCTTAGGAACAGAGTGCCCGACTACACCCCCAGACACAAAGTACCCATTTTAATCGTCTCTTACGACACACATGAGCTACATTGAGACTATTCTTTTACACCTGGTCACAACACGGGTGTTAATCATTTGAAAATCAAAACTCGAAAAAATAAATTGTCACATTTAGATATAGCAATAATACAAACATGTATTGTACTTGCATTTATTATGCTCATATATGTTGCTAGGATATGGCTTTCAAATATAGATATATATATATATGTATTCAAAGAACAAAATAAGTCATTTGGGAATTTTTTTCTCCTTCATAATGAATTGCAAAGCAATATAATAATTGAAAATACCATGATAAACTCTACCTTTTAATATGGAATGATCTAATTAAATTAGAATTAGAAGTTAACCCTTAAACCCAACTTGAATTTATGCTCGAATAATCTAGTATCCTTCTACCTCATATTATTTCAGCTTTTAGATTCTCTTCAAGACTCGCGCGGTTTTCTTAACTAAATTATACGAGCTTAACTACATCATTTGCTTCGCTCCGCTTAATAATCTCAACTTCTCTCGTGTCATAAACTCAAGTCAAAAGACTAAGCTGAGGCTTAATCTCTCATTCATCATCGACTTAGCTGAGGCAATAAGACTGCTGAGATTGTCTCTTTTAAATACAGAAACGCGTACTTCATTTATTTTACGTTCTTCTTTTGTTTAAAAAATAAGTCATTATTATGTTAATTATTGATATTTTCCACAATGATTCAGGGTATGTGGTATATTTTCTTATTTTAAGCAAATTAAGTTATATGCTTGAAGGAAATAAGTGCATTCTTATAATTAAGTTTGAATATATATATGTAAAGTCCAAATTTATGTTTTTAAAGTAAAGGTACATTTTCGACGAAAATTTTTTAAAAATAATCTAAATTTTGCTTGTTTTATGACCTTGCGGGGCTTCAAAATTAGAAAAACGCCCAAGAAAAGTTTTGTTAAGGTATAGTTAGAAAGCGGCATTTGTGCAAATATAAGCAAAAAAATTAAGATTTATCGCAAAACTTGGTAACTCAAAAGAAAATAAATATAGACATTTTTTAAATTGAATAATAAGCAATATACTCCTATCCAAAGAATAGAGACTATTACTCTATAATATAGCTCTTACGTGTGAAGTTATGGTAGTTCTAGTTCAGAACATTGAACATTTTTTTTTTTAAAAAAAAGTCATTGTAATTTTCCCTTCATTGCAATATAAAAAAAAAAATCTCCAAAGTATTATAAAATTTCAAGAATAGTTTATTACGTGTTTAAGTATTTGAAACACACACACACACACATAAAATTTCAGGTTCTGTGATGCATATCATTTTCAGATATTGTGTTTTTCAGAAATATGATAAATGTACAATACTTGTTTATAGATCCTTTCCAGTCAGAGAAATTCATGATCAAGTAATATTAAAAGAATTATGAAATACAGAACTTTAAGAAGGTAGAAACCAAATTCAAACAGATTATTAAAGATAAAAGATTGGATTTTAATATGAGACAAAAAAATATTATGGAAAATCAACATTTTACCAAAAATTGTGTTTAAAAGGCGTACTGTCATCTTAATTTTTCAAAATTTCCAATCAATTATAAATAATTCGAGATAAAAACCAACATTTTTAAAAACAACGCTTTTATATAGTGGCAAAGTTTATTAAAAAGAATTATTGAAATATTAGTTAAAACTGGTCGCAAATATCTAAATATTGCATTGTTAGGCAAGTAAGAACGGTTCCCGAAATTTCAGCGCTCTAACTTGATGGGAAGTTGGTTAAATTAATGATAGAAAATTTGATGACACACTGATACGCACACAGACAGACACACGCCAAGTGAAATACATAAAAACGTAAAAACTAACTAAAATTAATTAATTCATCCGGTAAATTAATGGTTGGAATGCAGTTTAACCCAACCACCCTTGGCGACAAAAAGGTGAGCTTGGCAGTATTTTGCTAAATGTAGTCCTGTTCCGTGTTACGGACTTAAGCATATAATATAACAGCAAAAACAGCTAATTTGGGCACAATTTTGAAATCCGAACCATGTTGGCTAAACTGCATTATTAAAGAAATATTAAGTTAAAACTTTCGCAAAGATCTCAATATTGCATTGTTAGGCAGTACAATCGATTCCCAAAATTTCAAATACAAGCTTGATGGAAGTTGGTTAAATTACGATCGAAAATTTGATGACCTCCCCAAGTGAAATTCAGAAAAACGTTTTAAAAAGATGATTAATAATAATTCGAATTAAAAACCAACGTTTTTATATGGCGGCAAAGTTTATTAAAAAAATTATTGAAATATTAGTTAAAACTGGATGCAAATATCTAAATATTGCATTGTTAGGCAAGTAAGAACAGTTCCCAAAATTTCAGAGCTCTAGCTTGCTGGGAAGTTGATTAAATTAACGATAGAAAACTTGATGACACAGTGATACACACACAGACAGATACACACCAAGTGAAATACATAAAAACGTTAAAACTAACTAAAATTAATTAATTCATCCGGTAAATTAAATGAATGGAATGCATTTTTACCCAACCACCCTTGGTGACAAGAATTACTTAGCGATATTTTGCTAAATGTGGCTACCCTGTTCCGTGTTACGGACTTAAGTTAAACAAAAAATAAAATAATAATAATAATAAATAAAAACCAGCCAAGTTTGGAGCAAATTTTTGAAATCGCGCCAAGTGATTGGGCTAAACTGCATTATTAAAGAAAATATTAATTAAAACTTATCGCAAACGTCTAAATATTGCATTGTTAGGCGAGTACGAACGATTCCCAAAATTTCAAAGCTCTAGCTTGATGGGAAGTTGGTTAAATTAACGATCGAAAATTTGATGACACACAAACACACTCACACACACACACACACACACACACCAAGTGAAATTCAGAAAAACGTTTTAAAATAACGCTACAACACACCCTCTATAATTCGTCACTTTACTTTTCCGGTTTCCAGTAATCCGGCTTTTGTAATACAGGAAGGCGAGCCTTAGTTATTTGTTATTTTATGCCTATTACTGCAACAAAATAATAGAAGCTAGAAATACAATATAGTACATGTTTTGTAATTTAAAGTATGCCATGCGTGTGTAATTCGCGTGCACTGAATAATGTTTAATACAAAAATACACAGCCTTAACTCTTTAAATGCCTCGTTCTTTTAAAAACTCTCATAGATATTCAAGCAATCCGGCATTTTCGATGATCTAGCTGTGCAATCATCCGATATCTGCAGGATTATCAAGAGAGTACTATATAATGAATTGAAACATACGAATTTTCAAGGAAAAAAAGGTTAGTTGTATCTACTTTTTGAAACATAATATCTTAAAGAAACGCTTAAAATTACTTTATTATTAACTAAGCATTGTATACTTATTTTTATAATAAAAAAAATTAAATACCGTAATAAATATTGCAGTTTTATTGCATAAAAACTAAGTATTGCTATATACATAATAGAAAAATAATAAAGTTTAATGTGAAAGAAATAAAAACATCTTTTCTCGTGTCTTTTGTGTAAGTAGATCATGACAGAATATGATGTGCATTTTTTTAAAATAAATTAACACGAAATATAATCATTAACGTATTCAGGCAATTGAAATATCGATACACTTAATCTAATAAAATCCAACTTTAAATAATAAAGTAGTGCGATTTTTTAAAGATACTTTAATCTCAGTTACTAATGGAACGATAGTGAAGTGATAATAAGGATTTTTTTTTATTTAAATAGATAATTTTTTAATACAAATAGAAATTATTACGTTAACAATAAGTCAGAAGCTTTTAGATTCATAAATGTCTCAGAATAGATATATTATAATATAATATGCAATTAAAAGCTAGAAATAATATTACCAGCAAAAATGTTCAGAATTCTTTTAGTACAAACACATACACAAATGGCATTTTCTCAGAAAAAAAAATAGCTAAGTTTAGATATATTCAACGCTTTGTCTTATGATTACAGTACATTAACAGGTCATATGATCTCTCTCGATTCCAAGATTCTTTACTCTTAACACGAGACTGTTTTTTCCCCCCATTCTTCAAGAGTAAATCATGAATAAAAAAGTTACTAAAGGCAAAATTACAAGTAATTTAACTATTCAAAGCAAACTCGTACACTTATTTTGGTGCAAATTATGAGGGATTCACTAGGAAAGAAATATGAATAAACTCCGTGTGTTAATATTTCGAGCCTCTAAGTCAATTCAATATTTTATAAAAGGTTATCACATTTAAAATAAAATGTCAGCTTTAAGATTCTTGTACAGCTTGCATATTGATCCAATCCGATGCTATCTCAAAATGACACAGTCTAGACGAGCCCATTTCCCTCAACACCAGCAATTTAAATAAAACAATATTTAATCACCTCCCTCTATATATTACGTTCGTAAAACTCTAAGCCTTTATAAAAGCTTAATCTAAACCACTTAATTTCAAACGAGTCCATTCTTCAACCCTCATCCCCTTGAATAATCTCTTGCAGGTGTCAACCCCTCCTGAGTTATCGTCTGCCTTTCCCAAACGGATGCCACCAGCTGGTGTAATCTGGCAACAATTTCTTTAAATAATAAAGATGATGGGGGAGGGGTTGTGTGCTACATATTAACTGAAACAGGGGGTGCTTCCGCAAAGGAGGGATTAATTCCCTCCAAACAAGGAACCTCGTCATTACCCTTCATTACGAACCTACCTCCGCCCCTTCTTCCTGTAAAAGGAACATGGGATGGAACGGGGGGTCGTCCGAGGGGGTGTTGGCAAACCTGATTAAGCCCTCGTTCTCGTTCCTGGTCGTGATTATGTAAATTAAAGGGGGATGAAGACTTTTAGAATTTTCCTTCGGAATATATATCGTGGATGGGATGGTCATCAGACTCCAACAGCATGGGCGTAAGGAAGTGAAGAGAGGAGGGTCGTTCTAGAAAGTTTGGTAGATTCCATTCTGGGACGGTTTTAAGATTGATGAAGCATGGAATTAAGGCTCAGAGCAAAGTATTCCAAGAAGCTTTGCCTTTGCGAGATTTTAGTACCATCATAGACCCGGTATAGTAGGAACAAAGTAAGGGGCTTAATTTTTCTAATGAAATTTTTCCAAAGAACGTTCATTTTCTTGGAATGCAGACTTTGATTAAATTAATTAAATTGAAAGATGAAGTTTCTGTTGACGATCGGGACGCGGTACTAGAAATCAGTCTCTGAAATCTTCTAATGATAAAGATTGTCTAGAAAAATCAATTGTCTATCTGAATCGAGGTCAAGTAAGCGATTAGAAATTCAATTATATAGCCAACAGAATTCTATTCTTAACACTTTTTCTTTCAGAATATTTATTGTTATCAATTGATTTTTAATACTTAAGATAAAAAAAAATCAAAGAATTAATGCATATTTATAAGTTCTTTTATTTTGTCCCTCCCCCTCCAAAAAAAAAATTAATTTCTCTCAATAAAATAGATTTGTACTCTGAAATACAGTTATTATACCACCATAAAATAAATCTAATTGGCGTGTATCATTTGTAAGCAATATTATGAAGGTTGTTCCATTAATCCTTAGAAAATCCCAAGAGATGGTGCTCGTAGCAATGAAAATGGTTTGTTTTTATTAAGTATTATGACTCACTCGACAGCTTTATAAGTCTCAGTTACTCGTATTCATAATCATGATGCCTTTCGCATCTTAAAAATTATTCGTCATAACTTTTCCGGCCCATGAGACCATCATTGCCTATTTTGGAAAAGATTCATCGGAAGCAACCTAATGTTTCGATTTTTGCTTGATTTCAGGTACATAATGACGAATCCGGGTCTAGTCAGCGGTGACAACTCAACGCAAAATTATGTCGACAAAACGACACGGCTGCAATCAAATTTTGATTAAATCAAAACTTATGAATCAATGTCAAATTTGTTTTTGCTTTATTTAAAAGATGGCAGCACCCGATGGTAACGATAATTTATCTTCAAGATGTCATGTCTTCAAATACAAGTACTTTTTCAACCATTATGTATTCTGTATTGCACGTAAAGCTCTACATAAATTCAATAGACAGGTATGAGCATATATTATAAGCAAGAAATTTTTTATTAAAGAAATTTACTGTCCGCTGATTGTTTAATTCAACTTCCATTTTAAGTCTAATAATATAATGACTAAATTAGCAATCAAATGCAGAGGAAAACGGAGGATAACTAAGTTCAGTTTATTAACATTTCTTAAATGTTGAATACGCTCTCTCTTTAAATATCCTACCTCAACGCGTTTGTAATCTAGACTGACATCAACATAAAAGAACAATCTTACAAGTGTTCCAATGAGTTAGTCAGTCAACGATGGTGAAGTTTAATGACGCAAGGACAAGCTATGGCTATGCTGCACCAAACAAAGTGGAACTGTGATCTACACTATTGAAAAAAGGCATAAGGAGGAGGATCGAAAATATAAAAGGATCGCTAGGGTATCCCTGGAGAGTGTCACCCGTGTTTACCAAATACAGTAAGCCCCATGGGAAAGGAAAACGTTCACTAGGGTGCCTCGGATTAGTGATTCTCGTACTTATCTGAAGAAGATAAACCCCTGAAGGCTCGAATGAGCTAACTTAAAAAGACTACGGAATCGAGCGGTTTCATTAGTTCTTACTCACTTTGAGAGATCCGAGATGCTTTTTCGATAACAATCTATGTAACTTCACACACGTCTTATCTATGTGTGTAGCATAATTAATTAACAGCTTCTAACTATTAACTTCCTGTTTCTTACTTATAGCTCTTTTCAACTTCTCTTAAATCCAATTTGGTTTCCCTTACATAACGCATAGGTTACGTTTCATTTGGCTGAGTCGAGGTTTTATTTTATGCAATTCACTTAATAAAAGTCTCAAAAATCAGGGAAGGAAAAAGTTAACTAAGTTCAACGTAACAGAAGGTTTAACAAAAATTCTCATCAACACGAATTGTAAAATCAAAAAAAAAAGAAAGAAAAAAAAAAAAAAAAACAAAAAAAAAAAAAAAAAAACCAGTAATATTCAAAAATACTTCACCAATTTTCAAATGAATTTTTCGAAGCTTTTTCATTTTAAATCAGATGGATTTTTTTTTTCTTTTAAATCGGAGAAAAATCATTAGAATTTTTTAATCTTTTTATTCCTTTTTTACCATTTCTTATGTCGATTTTTTTTTCTCGAAGATATAATAATTTTGGCACAAACATGAGGTAAGCATCCAATATTTACGTTTCTGACAAAAACAAAGAAGAAAATAACAATACATTTCCCAATTATCATGAACCGTAGTATGAATAATCTATTCATTCCTACACTCAAATCGATTTCGTTAATGTAAACCATATTAAAATGGACAAGGACAAGTTTTTCAAAAAAAAAAAAAAATGATGAGAATATTACTTTTACCGAAAACTTAGTTGAATTTCCTTTGTGTAATCACCTGAAAAGGTAAGAAAATATAAGATCACCTTTCATCAACATTTTTAATTTTAAGGGGAAGATAAGGTGATCCATCTTTAAGCTCTCCAAACATATATTCATTCTTTTCAAGCAAAGTAATTAATTCTCATTTTTATTCTAAAAGTTTGAAATAGCATAGTTCATTCTCGACTCTGTTCTAGATTTATTTCAATGAATTTCGTAAGACTTCCGAAAATTTTCTTCCTCTTTTATTATTTTCCTTTCTTATTGTTTCCTTTTCTCGCGAGTCCATTTCAATGTTTTCTTAATTCTTCAGGTTACGAAGATTAATTGGTAACTGTCTGGAGATAATTTATGGACCTTTCAATTAATTGGAAGTAGATACATTGTACCTACAATAGAAATTAAAGCAATTAAAATCATTTTTATACGAGAAACGGAACCGAATACTAATTTTTTTAAACTTAGATAAAGTATAATGAATAATTTATCTTAATCTTGAATTTACTTTTATTAATAAAATAAGTTTCGCCAATCTTAAAGTTTGGATAACGAGTACCTGTAATACCTAGAATACAAGGTTCTGTAGCGGGAGTGAAAAGAGAGAGGTCTTGAAGCTTATTTCCAGAAATTAATTTAATTCAAAATGCATAAACTAATTAAAGTTATCAAAAAATAAGGCTATAGAAGATAGTTCCCAATTAAACAAAATTATACAGTCAAATAATCTATTTTTTCTGTATTTTAATAGATTAACGTATGTGTATGATGTGTGATGTTTTATTAACGTCACTTATAGAAGCAATGCGAGGGCTATTGGCAGCGGACTTCGTAATTTTCAATTTCGACCATGTGACGAAGATGACAAATGAGACGGTACCTCAATCTCAAAATTTCAACATCCCGCCAATGGAAAGACGTTTGTGTGTGTGTTTGTGTGTGGAGTTAAAAGGCGCAAGAACCACATGCGGCCATACTGCGCCAAAGGTCTAACTGTGATCTAGACATTTGAATTTGTGAGTGATAGTTTTTAATGGAACAAAAGCCAGCTGTGATCATACGCCAAACAAGATGTGAAAGACTGAGTGTGAAGGTAGCAAAGTGAGAAAATGTGATCTAGACATGACAAAACTGGAAAAAAAAAATGCTGACAAGGGGGTTTGTAAATGAGAAGGAATGCTAGGGTATTCTGGGGGTGTGTCACATATGTTTATTAAAGACAGTAAACCCCATTGGAAAGAAAAAGACCACTAGGGGGCCTCCGGTGAGGGATGTCCATATTCACCTAAAGAAGCCCCTGAGGTCCCCTGATATATATTCCCAGGGGCAGGGTGCCCGACTATACCCCCAGACACTTGATAGCCATTGCAGTCGCCTCTTACGACATGCATTAGCTACAGTGAATGGAAGGACTTATGACCTAGGCTAGATGTAACGTGCATCAGCCCCGCTACATGGAGAATCTTTAGTGGCATATGGACTCGAACCCACGACTTGAAGTAAACAAGGCTCGTCGCGAGCCCGTGAACATGACCTTGGACTAATGCGATCACAACAGATTAAATTACTATGAGATCCGTCTAAGGATAAATTTAGCAAAGATAGATCTATCTGAATCATTTACAAAAACATCTATAACATCGAAATCAATATACTCCAAGACACGTCGAAAAAGAATTCTGAAATTTTGAGGGGAAGGAAATCATTTTTCCTGAAAATAGATTCGATTTTCGAAGTTCAGTTAGTATGGATTTTCAAGCTCTATTTCTTCAATGCCATACTTACAAGCAGACGATAATTTAAGACCTCTATCGAGTTAGCCTCCCAGTGTGTCTATTAAAAATAAAACTCCAGCCTGCCTGCGCTTAATGTCAAAGACCTTGGTTGAAACTTGGAACACATTTTCTGGCAGAAAATTTTTCTTATTTTAATATAAATTTGTATCGTTGTAACTCATCCGTTTATGATGCAGTATGGTTTAGAATTTCGGAACATAAAAAATACGCCATTTTTCAAGTGCATATGTAAAGTTATCATTACAAAATAGGAGACGAAACATGGAACACATTTTACGCAAGAAAAAGGGACCGATTTTGATAGAAATGAGTAATATAAAATATGCTGCTCTCTAAAAGAGAACGAAGTCAGAATGCAAAATTAATGTTAGAGCGCTTTTTTATTGGAAAAAAAAATGTTTGAACGTCGGTGATTGTTTATTAACATCTTTGATAGAAATGAGTAATTATAAAATATCTGCTCTAAAAAAGAGAAGTCAGAATGCAAAATTAATGTTAGAGCGCTTTTTTATTGGAAAAAAAAATGTTTGAACGTCGGTGATTGTTTATTAACATCGCTCTAGAAGCAACACGAGTTGCTATTGGCAGAATCCCCAAGGGGAACAAACTCACCCAAAGAGTTTAGAGCTACAAATCGGGCTCTCGGGAGACAATTTTCCCTGCACTCAACATTCATTGGCAAAAAGAATTTTTTTTTTTTTTTCCATTTTCTTACAATAGAGTAACATAAACAATACATGTTGGAGCAAAGAACAAATGAATAAAACATTCTAACGAAAATAAAAAGAAAAAAATAATCAAGTAATTTGTTTACATATGAGTCATAGTTCTAAAGAAGTTAATTTTGACGTCATCATTCTAATACTTCCAATTTCTCACATTTCACTATTTTTTTTTCCTTTAATTTGGAATGCATATCAATATGCACCCCATTGACGTCACGATTTCCTGGCAATACCGTATGCTGATACAATGATTCAGCAGGTAGATAGCCTCCCAACGACAGAGTATACACAAACACAGAGAAAGGAATATTAAAAAATTCAGAAGAAGCACTAGACAAAAATATATACAAAAGGTTATGGACTTCGTAATTTTGAGTCTCGTTTAAGTACCAAGGACGACACAAATGCTGACTTCTCTCACTCCAAACTTCTACGCCATGCCAAAGGGAGGACTTGGAACCTTGTAGCGTAACCGTGTAGCGTAACTGTACTACAATCAATGTGCATCAGTTACGCTACACGGGCACGTTTTTGGTGGTATCAGGGCTAGAATCCCCAACTCGACGTAAACAACGCCAGCGATGAGCCCGCTACATGCACTAGGTTACCACGGCTAATTTCCAATTTCGGGTCCAATAATTTTTAACATCACGCGAAGACAGCCGCAAAACTAAGTAACACTTTACCCACTTTTGTGAATTATTTGATACGAGGAGCATTCGTTAAAACAAAAATTCAAAAAAATTATACACAAAGTTTTGCATAGAACAGTGAGGGAATGAGTGAATGTAAGGGTTATTGGCGCAAGAGCCAGATGTGGCTATGCTGCGCCAAACATGATTTAACTGTGGTTTAGACGTGAAAAAAAGAAAAAAATTGGTTGACAAGAAGGAGGGTCGAAAATAGAAAAGGATCGCTAGGGCATCAGGGGGGGGGGGGCACCCCCGTGTTTACCAAAGGCAATAAACCCCATAGGAAAGACAAAGATCATTAGGGTGCCTCGGTTTCATGATGTCTGAACTTGCCTGAAGAAGGTAAGTCCTTGAGGTACCCTGATATAATCCCCAGAATCAGGGTGTCCCCTCAGACCCATTTTAGTCACCTCTTATGACATGCACGAACTACAGAGGTACTATTCTGTCATTCCCGGTCACCACACGATTCTTTGCAAAGAACAGATTTAGCCACTTAGGGTCGCCTTTTTTTATAATTATTATTAAATTACTCAATTTGACATAATAAAAATTAAAGTAAAGAATGAAATATCGATAAATGGACAATGGTAAAAATAAAACAAACGATACATTATTAAATTGAATATTATATCAGCTACATGTAATTAAAGCAAACGATAAATTATTAAATAGAATATAATATCAACTACATGTAATTGAAATTAAAGCAAACGATAAATATTGTTATATTTAAGGGGACTTAGTACCTTTGCACCTTCAAAAATTCGATTTTTCAAATTTGATTTTAAAAAATAGTACTAAATGTTAGGAGCATTTTAAAACAAATCGTGTCAAAATCCGACAATTATTACGCCCTGTGCAACAAAAACTGTAAATGTCTAAAGTGGCTTGTTCTATGTAATGCAATGTAAACAAACCTCTTTTTCTCAGTTTGCTATTTTCACACTTTCCCACAGGATTAAAAAAAATCTTTTGAATGCAGAGCTTTCAAATTTTACATAAGTGTTGTACTGGTAAATCTTTATTCTGTGAACCTCCATTTTGTTAATAGGATGATTAGATTTTATTTTATAACATGATACATGAAAAAAAAAGTTACTAAATACAAACTTGATAGTTTTTTTAATTTTTCAATTTTTTTTAATGTAAGGTAAATTTAAAATTTGAGGTTTACAGAATAAGGACATTATTTAGCTTTAATTTGGTATAAGAATTATGGTTCTACTGTACATCTTTCAAAAGTTATCTTGTGGGTAACGTAAGGTAAGCTAATTTATTTTTCAAATTTTTGTACGCATATTTCATGTTGTATAAGAAAGTATATTAATTTAATAGTAAAACTTGACCCAATATTTTAAACTATGCACTTTATTACACAAACAGGCAAAGTTTCATACTGAAAGGAGCAAACATTGTTGTTTTATGAAGAATCGAAAAAAGTTTGTCAAAATGTTCTACTTTTGATTTCGTAAGGTACTAAGTCCCCTTAATATATTTCAGCTAAATGTAATTAAAATTGGAGAAAAGTATACAAAAATTGAAAAGTGATCTGGTACGCCGAATTGATCCAACAAAAACAATAGCCCCTTGGGTGGCTAATAAAAATTTACAGATCTTGAAATACGAGAGCATCCTGTCACCAATAAGACCTTTTACTACCAAATGGTGTACTTAGTGAAACAGCATCTTGGGCCGCAGTAGCTGAACAAATATTCACATACAGAACAACAGGAAGATCGATACCGGGTCTGGGTAATCACGAAGAAGCAGACGGCTGAGAGAACCATTAAAAAGGGAAATGAAGCAATGAAACCCCATTATTTTTCCTTACACTCATCACGCGCATCTTTTGTGTGAAAGCCCCACCATTAAGTGAAGTCTTTATGAAACAGGATTAAACGGTTGTGGAAGAAAGATAAAGTTTTATCGGGATAACTTTATGGGGAAACTCTGGATGCCGATTCACGAGGTTTTGTTGACTGGTCGTTACGCTGAAGTAATCCCTCAGCAATGAAATCAGGATCGAACGGGAATAGTAAAAAAATGTTATGGAAGATGGTGTAATAACTTTGTTTCAAAAGTTATGTAATGTATTGATTCAGTAGCATCAGTTTCAACTGATGATGTTTGTTGATAACAGGGGTAAAGAAAGTGCTTCATACATGCGAAATACATACGGTCAAAAGTACCCGTTATTAGGGAAAGGAAATTGGGAATGAGCGTAAATATATAAACGTAGTATTGTCATTGATCCTTTTTCTAATAACTCCATGCGACGCCCTTCGCATCCCAAGAAATCGTTACAACTATTCTGGCCTTTGAGACCGTAGTGTATAATGATGAATCCAGGTGTCATCTATGGAAACAACTCGACGGAAAATAAGTAACAACTCGATGCGGTAGCAATTAAATCTTGATTAAAAAATTACTGCCCTATGAAACAGTGACAAATTTGTTTTCGTACCATTTAACAGGTGGCAGCATGCAATGGCAACAATGCTTTATCAAAAACCCTTTTATCTTTAAATACAGATCTAGTATTTTCAAATATTAATTAAATTTAATTGGGGAAAATGCAGTTTAACCCAACCGATTGGCGCGATTTCAAAAATGCCTAACTCGGCGATTTTTTTTTTTGGCTGAACGTTAAGTCAACGAGTGAGTGAGTGAATGTAAAGTTTATTGGCACAAGAGGCAGATATGGCTATGCTGTGCCAAACAAGATTAAACTGTGGTCTAGACGGGAAGTTGAAAAAAAGGTAAAAATGGTTGACAAGAAGGAGGGCTGAAAATAGAGAAGGATCGCTAGGGTATCCCGGGAGTGCGTCACCCGTGTTTACCAAAGACAGTAAACCCCATGGGAAAGAAAAAGATCACTAAGGTGCCTCGGGGTCATGATGCCCGTACTTACCTGAAGAAGGCAAGTCCCTGAGATCGTTAAGTCAACGAAACGGACCAGGGTAGCCACATTTGGCAAAATAGCGCCAAGGTTGGTTGGAATAAACTGCATTCCAACAATTTAATTTACCGGATGAAGTAAGAAACAAGCCAATGAATGCTTGTACTATGTCATTTGTCTTACAATGGCAAATTTGGTAGAGCGTCAGTGTAGAGTCTTCATGCCTTCGGATCGAATCTCGTCAAAGCATAAAATTTTTTATTTGATTTTCAAATAATTAATTTTAATTTTATATGGGAGAAAAAAATTTCTCTTATGTAAGATATTTAGCGGGATATAAATTAAGAAATAAATACCGCGTCAGTGACGAAGCGTGTAGATCGCTGGATAAAAATTTCTTTTCCCATTTAATATTAGGATTCTGTCGTATGTTTATACATATTTATATTATTAATATAATTTTTATTGTAATTATATTTATATTATAATTTTTGGTAATAAAAATTATATTTATATTATAATTTTTATTTTAGTTACTTATTTAATAAAAAGTAACTAAAATAAAAAATTTCTTTGTTGACCTAAGAAGGAATTGACTTAATTTTTTATATATATATATTACTTGTTTCTATATATATTCAAATCTTAAAAGGTGATTAACATCCATAAATACTAGCAAGTATTTTTATTTATGTGGAATAGGATAAAAAGAAGGAAAAACTATATATTATTTAACAGTTTAATTTGAGATGGGCAGACATTTTCAATGTTTCATTAACATGTTGATGAATGCATTTCAATCCCACATGAAAAAACATAAATTTTAAGGGAAATGAAACATTAAATATGAGTTGGTGCTTATAGCGCAAGAGCCAAATTTTAGTTTTTTATTAACGTCACACTAGAAGCAACACGAGAGCTATTGTGGCGGTGGACCTCATAATTTTGATCCTCGGTCAAGTGACGAGGACGACACCTGAGCTGGCACTCCCTCTCCTAACTTCCACACCAAAGGAAGGACTTTCGGCCCCGAAAGATTTAACGCGCATCAGAGCGCAAGAGCCAAATATGGCTGAATTGCACCAAATATTTGTTTAAACTGTAGTCAAGACAGAAAAACGGAAGAAAAAGGGAAAATTTGATGAAAAGGAGGGTCAAAAATGGAGAAGGTTCGCTAAGGTATCAAACGGCGATTTCATGCAGGAAGCCAATGTAACTACGAAAATAACCTTTCATTTATATTTGTGTGTGTAATCATGTATCTTACAAAGAAAATCTATCCAAATCTCATCACACAAAAGGTATCGGAAAATATAGTTTACACTAATACCTTAGCTACAGAAAATGAATCTGAAAAACAAAATTTTCACATAAATAATTCAAACGAAAATTAAAAAGATCCCAAAAGTTTTTAATTTCAAAGTTCATTTAGGGATGATGTCTGTACTGCAATTGAAACGCTTTACTCGTTAACTGAATGCTATTGTTAATGAGTATACAATAGTACTAAATAATATTGAGTGCATTCGATCCAAATTTAGGGGTGAAAAT
>BMAW01117558.1:0-16514 GCA_019974015.1 Nephila pilipes | reverse complement strand
TGTGTGTGTGTGTGTGTGTGTGTTAAAAGAAGCTTATTCTAAATACAGATTATAAATTTGATTTAAATTTATAAATAGTTTTGTCTCTGATTAGTAATTTAAAAACATTTGTATAGAGAGTTTTAGTTTTCCTTCTAGAGAAAAGGAGAAATTTGTGTTATTAATATCTGAACGAAATTTCTTTAATATTCTGTGAAAGGACGTAGAATATATAAAACATTATTCATACTTAATGTACTTTTTTAAAATTCAAGTAAGAATTTTACTTTCCATCATTTATATTTGAAGCAAAAAATATGAAAATTTAACGAAATTTGAAATAATACATGTAAAATTGAGTAATGAAATTTTATTCTATAAGAAATCAGGAATTCTAAAGTATTACCAATGGTATTTTAAATTTTAAGTTCCATTCTATCTATCTTAAAATTTTCATTTAGGAAACAACTCTCTATACAACCAAATATTCTCTATAGAAATTTTTGCTATTGTTTTACAAATTAGGGAGCATTCTTATATAGACTTTTGATTTAACAATATATATATATATATATATATATATATATATATAACAATACAGGTTTTGTTTATTTTTGTACTCTTTTGAAGTACAAATGTATGGCAAAATATAATTATTCATGTTGAGATGCTACTATTGATAGAAATATCGAAAACATCAAATTAAATTCATAGCAGACTCTTTATCGTTAATTTTAATACAATGAAGCATTTGCTAATCTGGCATTTAAGAAGCGATTATTAGTTTCTAATCAATTATTAGCTATCGAAATACTATGCTGCATTTCTAGATTGGCTATTTTTGCTGTTAAGATAAAAATATTAATTCTATAAGGCAGTTTTACAAAATATTTCCATCGATTTGTAAACTTCCATTTTTTTTATGTACAATACCATCTTTTCGTAAATTTATCTTTCAAATTACTTATATGAAATGTCAAAAGTATTTTTTTTTTCATATTTGATACAATTAAACTATTGTTTATATACGTTTTAAGAACCTACAATTTAAAAAAATTTGTTCAATACTTTTTAATTCAAATGTTTGCTCCAATCTTCATGAAAAAAAGACTTTTAGCAACAAACTATTATATAGTAACAAATAATTGAACTTCTCTTATAATTGGAAACATAAGTTTAAAGTGTTCCTGAAGATTTTGAAATCAATATTACACTTTTAAGATTGTTATGAATACATAACGTCACACTGAAAAGCAACAAGAGGGTTATTGTTGACGGAGTGAAGAGGACAGCATCAGAATTCATACCTTTTTTATCCATATTTCCACATCACGCCAAAAGGAGGATTTGATACCTTGACAGATTTAATATCCATCAGCTCTGCTATACGATGGGTCGAAGTGTCATCAATGCTCAAACTCATGACTACAAAACAAAGGCCGAACTTCCACGAGAACAGCAGCCAATACAGTTTTGTAAGTAAATAATGTATTATTTGTCTGGAATAAATATTTTGAGAAATACATACAAAACTTTAATGAAGCATATTTAGAATAACAGACAAGTAATTGAATTTTAAATTAAAAGTAAGACATTGTAATCATATATCGTAGAAATTTTTTTAATGAGAACAAAAGTCTTTTGCTTCAATAATGTAAATGAATTTTAAAGACATATACGAGGCGTTTTCGAAAAATAAAGATATAATGCCTCGCATTCACTCAAAAAAAATTTAATTTATCAAATATCCATTATAAATAACACATGGATCAATAAGTTCCAAGACTAACCCAGAGATGGCGCTCGCAGTAAACCAGTAACCAGATCTTTCTAGAGTACTAACCTTTGCTTGAAACGTGTCAAAATTTTAAGTCGATCGGACCTGAAACAGCTGAGTTATCGAGGTTGGAGTAAAGTCGTTTTGTAGTTTGTTTAAAAAATGGAAAAAACCGAGTTTCGTGTTCTGATAAAACATTGTTTTTTAATGGGTAAAAACACCGTGCAAGCGAAACAATGGATTGAAAAATGTTACCCGGACTCTTGTCCATCAAAAGCAACGATTTGTCGGTGGTTTGCTGAGTTTAAACGTGGTCGTACCAACACAAATGACGCGGAACGCTCGGGTAGACCTGTGGAAGCCGTTACACCGGAAAATGTGAGTGAAGTGACAAAAATTATAATGAAAGATCGTAAAGTGAAGCTCCGTGAGATTGCTGAAATGACACAGATATCATATGGAAGTGTATTTACTATCCTTCATGAAAAATTGAGCATGAAAAAGGTTTTTTCCAAGTGGGTGCCGCGATTGCTTTCGATGGAACAAAAACAGCAACGAGTCGATGATTCAGAAAGCTGTTTATCGCTATTTACTCGCAACAAAAAAGATTTCTTGCGTCGTTACGTGACCATGGACGAAACATGGATACATCACTTCACTCCAGAGTCGAAGCGGCAGTGGCGCACAGCTGGCGAAAGCCGTCCGAAAACGCAGCAGTCAGCTGGCAAAGTCATGGCGTCAGTTTTTTGGGATACGCATGGCGTGATTTTCATTGACTACCTCGAAAAAGGTAAATCGATCAACAGTGATTATTATATTGACTTGCTGGTGCGTTTGAAGGAGGAAATCAAAAACGACTGCACATGCAGAGGAAAATCCTTTTCACCAAGACACCCACCACAAACAGAAAACACTGCAAAATTGAACTGAATTGGCTCTCTTGGACTCTTCCCCACCCCCCATACTTGCCAGATTTAGCCCCCAGTGACTACTGGCTCTTTGCTGATCTTAAGAAAATGCTCCAGGGAAAAAGATTTGGCTCAAATGAGGAGGTCATCGCTGAAACTGAAGCTTATTTTGAAGCGAAAGATAATTTTTTTTATAAACATGGCATTGAAAAAATTGGAAAAGCGTAGGAACGATTGTATCACCCTAAAAGGTGATTATGTTGATGAATAAAAAAATATTTTGCAAAAAAAATGTTGTTTTCAATGCTCGGGACATATTGATCCATATGTTAACTTCCTGGTACATGTTTTATTTTTTTATGTATTTGCAGCTATTAAGTACATCTTCCTGACGTCTAACAGGACGCATTCTTCCTTTGCATGTATATAATCAACTGAAAAGAGCAACACTACCAGCGCTGCCTGTGGTTCATTCGTAAATTCACTGAATACACTTAAATAAAGTGGAACTACTCTGTTACAGTGGACTAAAAATTAATATATTGCAAGTCGACATGCTTTTTACAGAAGAGTCTTACATTATTCATTTTTACATTACTGTGTTGTTGCTGAAACCTGACCGATTATGTCTGTAATCCCGGAAGACTCCTTCTAAGGTTGAAGCTTTAAATCAAATGCCAAAAAAATATAACGAAACGTTAATATTACCTTGGATGGTCCTAGCTGTTGAAATGCTGATATGGGTTTCGGTAAGCTGTACGCTACAGCTTACCGATGTACGCATTGTCCAAATATTTGTTAAGACTGGTGCAAGTTTTTGTGAGCCGCAATCTTAGATATTATCTTGTTGAAAGCCGTTTTAACTTCCTTTTTTTAACTTATTCTAGTGAAAGGTTTGTTCTGAAAAATTGTTTTTTAAGTAAATGAATGAAAAAACGTCACTGTATTCTTCATGGGAGTTAATTCAAAACTCTCCCCTTGAATAATTTGATTAGTGTTTTGGTGTCAATCTCTGTGTTAGTCCAAGCTTTCTGATAAAGTATGTGTTCTATTCTTGTCAGAACATAATAATAAAAAGTGATCCTGGATACTTCCGGTAAGACTCTGTTCACTTCTGTAAATGTGAAACATCTATTTGCTCGAATTATTCTTGCGTCAAAGAAAGGCGTCAGAAGTCACGGATGGCTTACATACTTTCTGTACATCATGAACATCACTCCTACACCCAGATAATTAATAACACTTTGATGATTAATAACACTTCTCTAAATGGGTGGAATTTCTTTGAGAAACTCCACTGAGCCTTTCTAATTTAGAGTTCAGAAAATGTACGACGGAGAGTACTTAAGGTGTGGCGTTATTTTGAATCAGCTTAGTCATCCTGAAAGCGGTGTTTTGAGCTGATCGGGTTAAGCACAAGAATATCAAGCGAATACAAGTCCAAACAAATGTTTCAAGGGTAAAGCCAGTGAAGTAACACACATTCACAGAACCTTTTCTTTTCTTCTCCTACATGATAATTTTTAACGGATATGGTTTCGTAATTCCAATACAAATAAACATAAAAATGAAACCCGTTTTTTTCTCTTTCTTTTTCATTACTGACCATTTGACCAACATTGACTTTGAAACTCAAAAATCAGCATTAGAAAAATAAGCAATATTTCTCTGTTTGATAGAAATCTTATGAACAATGATAGAAATAGCTTATGCTATCTTCGATTGTATCACGAAACTTCAATTCAAAATTATTAAATATTATTAAATTTCCCAAAAATGTTTTAAATTCATTTTTAAATTGTAACTCGCAGAAAAGTAGAAATGTATAAACGGCCAATTAAATTAGCTTAAATATATTAAAGTGGCATAGCGTGGCATTTAAAAGTGGAAGAAGCTATACCAGATATCCACCGCATCAATTAACAAAGATTTTATATTATAATACCCATCACCAATAGCCAACCAAATAAAATAAACAAGAAAAAAGTAATTTATCTTACTAAACTTGCTTCGCCACCCCCTGTAAATACTTATTATTTATAAAAAAAATGGACAAATGGAGAATTTTTTGGCGTAGAACCAGGTTTACATTTTCAAAAACACCTACGGTATTGTGTAAGAATATGTTAATGTGAATAATATATTTATTATGAATCAATATTAAGTATACGTCCATTTTGAAGTTTCAAATAAAGATGTGGAACATTTGAATTTAATATACATTGCTTACAAATTTCAAAAAAATTATTTCTCATCGTCGACACAAAAGTATAAGTAATATTAATAGTTAAAATACATCCATATTCCTTGGTATGGTGTAACATCAATCTTTGAAATGGAAATAACATTATGTTGTTTAGGAGATAATGTTCATCACTCATTTAGGATTTTGGATGAGGAAGTCGATTTCCTAGTATGTTGAAGAATATATTTTTATGATATTTAATATTTACAGGGTGATATATTTCAAACATAAATTAGATTTGTATATCTTAGGTATGGTGCATACAACATTGCTCATTCTGTACTTGTAATAAAAAGCTAAATAATTGAGTTATATTAATGAAATTACATTACTAGTATTATTTAAAATACGTAACCCGGAATGCATGTAATATCTCGAAATTAAATGTTAAATACAGATATATGTAATGATTGCATATTACTTAGAAATATCAATTTAATCAAGAAACTTTTACAAATTTATTCTTGCTTCTTAATGGTACAGAAACTGGTACTTGATATACTATATCGTAAAACAGTCTAAACTTGTTAAAGTATTGCAGGTTTCAGCTATATCGTTAATCTTTAAAACTAACTTTTAAATCCCTGAATGCTTCGGTAATGTTAAATATTTTCCCATGAGTCTAAAGGTGATTACGAATAATAGTAAGAAAGATGCAAGAATTCGAGCATTGAATATAGATTATTGATAAAGTATTCAGTTTAAATTATTCGAGTACGATTTCATCAAAATATGTAATCTAAAGCGTTTTCTTCGAAGTTTTTAAAAAGGAAGTGATGCATTGCTTAAAATTTTATTTGCTAACTTAACTATTTCCCATCAATTATTTTGTTTACCTTTTATTCTCTACACCACATTTTTAGGCGAATCTATTATTTTATGATCTGACTGCTTTAAATCGATAGACCATTATTGAGAAATTAAACTCATTTAAATCTCGTAAGAATTTTTAATGAATAAAAGTTTAATAGAAATATATATTCTTCAAACGAATGAAAAAGGTTTAAAAAAAATTTAATTGCCAACTATTTTTCAAAAAAAAACTCTTTTGCACTGTAGAAAGAAAATTTATACACAAAAAATAAAAGCTAAGATTAGAGAGATGATATTGAATTATTTTTTGTTGCTTATAGTAAGATAATCTTAAACTAGTTATAACTTTCAAAAAATTAATAAAAATATAAAAAATTATATAGTTTATTTCAAAATTAAGCACTTTTCTTCAAATAGCAAAAGAGTATTAAACATGTTTTAAATTGCGGATAACTGTTAAAAATTATATATATATAATTGTTTTGTTAATATTATAAAGAACATTTGGTTATGAACATGAATGCAGAGTTACCTTTTTAAACCTCATATACTATTAAACATCTCAATTATGCATTTAATATTAGTATTTTACTCATTTATTTTATATTAAGAAAATTCGTATTTGTGATAAATAGCTTTGCTACTTATTTTTAGAAAATACTGAATGGAAAATAATTATACCATGGTTAAATTGATACTTTCATTCGCATTAGACCTATAAAATAATTTTTACAGTCCTTTTAAAAATAAATTTTACTATATTGTTTACAAAACAAAGAAATGTATTATTGTTTACAATGAGTTCAATAGTTCAGCCAAAATTTATAATTATATAGTATTTTAACTCAGAAAATTCAAACTTGTCTTGGTGGAGAACTTGTGGTTGGCTTGTTTCCATTCGAGTTATGGGTTCAACTTCTCATGTCTCTAAAGACCCAATAAGTAGCTGAAATGTTGCCTCTTCAAACTATTGAGACTTTAAGTCTTCAATGTGGCGTAGTGTTTGTAAACTTGGAGAGAAAGATGCTAACTCAAGTGCAAATTTGCAAGATCCGTTACCTTCGTGTTGGTTCTAAGAGTGATGTTAATAAAACAATCAATGAATCAATCACAGCGAAAAAAGATATTTAATGAATTAATAAAGAGAAAATATTTCAATGTGAATTAAAATATAATAATCTCTAAATAAATATTGAAGATCTTATAATTTTAACTATCAAGCTTATTTTTTTAAGATTTGTTTCAAGGTATATTCGTTACTTTTTCATCTAACTTCTGTGACAATCCCAGAAAAATTTCTAAATGAGTTTTCCTATCAGCGTTACTTCTTGAACGAGATAATTAAGAGGAAGAATAAAATAAGGGATCTAACTCCTTGTTAAAATGCCTGCTTCGTTCACTAAGTTGTAATTAAAGAGAACTGATCCAAAGTTTCCTTAATCTAAACTTAAAACGTTTTCCTTTTTCGTATGTCTAAGCTCTGAAATTTCTAAAACTTTCCATCTAGACAAAGACATGCGATAAGGATTTAAGATCTTCTGAGAATATAAATTTGTTTCAAAATATGAGAGCTGTGTTCATAAGAAAAATTACAAACTAATCATTTAAAGTAGTTTCTCCAAATCTTGAGATAGTTCACTTTCATTTTGAAGCTTCAAGATATTATGTGGTAATCTGAACAATCTTATAAAATTTATGTTTTTTTAAGAGTTATTTTGCTTAAATTATCTGTGCAGTACTCCATCTTCAATAATTTTAATAAAACATTATTAAACTTTATTCCTAACAAAGTATTTATTTAATTTCATATTGCCTATCATTTTCAGGTGATATTATAGTTTATAATGTCAAAAATATATTCAAAGATTTAATTTTTAGGTTAACCAGAAATTAATTCTTTTATCCTTCTTTTGTAAATGATTTAGAATTTTTATCATTTAATAAGACACCTTAAATGTATTTTTCAGTAGTAATTATGATTAAAACATGTATTTAGAAGGCTTGTAACTAATAGCATTAAAGAACAACAGACTAATTGAGCTAATTATTGTAAACATATAAAATGCAAGAAATTACTCATTTATTAAGTGTTTTTTCTTTGCAACAATACGTCACGTGATAGTGGCGAGATAATCAACTCAGAGAAAACGAAAGATAATTACTCATATTTTCGAATTAAATGACATTTGGTAGATAATGTAAGGCTAATACATATGGAGAAAACTTAAATATATTTTTTCACAAACAATTATATGAATATATTTTAAGAAATATTTTTTATTTTATAACAGATATTTGCTTGATGATTTTATAAATTTAGTTCTTATTTATTATTACAGTGTTTCTGAATCCTTTATACATATTCCAGTAAATATAGTAACACAAAAAATCAGGATCAATTTACAGTGTAACTTATAAGTAAGTAATGACAGTAAAATAAATTTATGTGAAATCCTAGTGAAAAACGCTAAGGATTATTGGTTCCAGTAAATAATCTCTATGCCTCAATTCTTAAAGTATTAAATTTAGTGCACATATAAAGTATTCTTTAGTCGGAATCACGTATATAATATACATTTTTTTCCTTTCTTAATTTAAAATCTTAATTTATTGTGCGTATATCATTAAAAAATTTGAGAAGCTTTTTACGGAAAAATAATACAAATTCTGTATGTGAAATAGAAACCTTCACAAAAATAAATTTTCTCCAAAAGTTTCATACTTGAAGTATTTTCTCTTTTCAAATAAGTAATAAAAATCAATAACATTTGAATTGAAACGTTATAAACAAAAACAACATGGCAGATTTAAAACTTTTGAAGCATTTAGACATCTTACTAATATGGCCTTATAGCATAAACAATATTTGTGCAAGAATTTTAAACTATTTAAGAAATTCATCTTTTTAAAAGAAAAATCATTTATAAGAAGTGTTCTCTTCATTTTGTCTGTACGATAGGACAGGAGCACTTTAATTCCCGAGAACTTCCATTCCTATATGAGAAAAGGCTTTTCTTTTCAAAAAAATCCTTTAGAAATTCAGACTACGATTTTATTTTTTTATTTTATGTATTGTATTTTTTATTTTTCAATTCTGAAAGTATCTTGATTTTTGAATTTTCTTGGGTGTGCTTTTTTTATTTCTATTTTTATCCTCTCTATCAGTTTGCACTTCCAAATGCCGAAAATGCACAAGAAGGTACTTGAAGAAAGATGGAAGTCGGAAGTCAGTTTCCAGATATATTGCTTTTGATTCGATATTCTTAAGATGTAAATATGTCGGGGAATATTTATGGATTTAAAATATTTAATTTTAAGGTACTTTAAGGAAAAATACTTCGAATGTCTTGCTTTTTAACTATTTGGGCAACAAAAAAAAATGGAAGTCGTTTTTTTTTTCTTTAAGGTGAATGAACAATAAATAAGAAGGAGGATAATATAATTATATTATGATAATATTATCCGAATGATTATAATGAAACGACAAAATAAATTACAATCAAAAAGATTATAAATTTTTCAAAATAAAATTTAAATTATGCTTTAAATTATTACAAACATAACGTTAATATTTCAATGGAAAATGATATTATTATGCTTTCGTATTTACTATTTAACCAAAAATATATTCTGAAAAGAAAATTATTCTTAAATTAAACGTCTTATTTATAAATAGATAAATATTACTCACCAATCAACATATCATTAATAAATTAAATGTAGTTTCATTTCTTTAAAACTGAAATACAACTTGTTTTCTATTTCATTTTTGTGGTGAATAATACTAATCATATTTTTTTGCCGAGATATATTCTAATAAAATAATATTTTAGTTGCTTTTGAAGCAAATAATTTTGATGCTTACTATACTGGGCTTAAATCAGAAATAAATTAAAATATATGTGTTAAGTGTTGATTTGAATAATAAGGAACGAACGAGATTTATTTTTATTTTTGCCTGCTAGATTTTAAAATTAGCATCATTAAAATTTAGTTCAAATTAAAATAATCAAATAAGCATTAAATATTATTCATTCTTTTATTTCAGAATATATTACATTAAGGAAAAGTAATTTAATGCAACTGACTGTGGGATTTTACTTGTTGGAGTTTAAAGTTAGGAAATTTCGAGTAATTTACTAGTGATTTTAAATCATCTATATAATTATATTCAAATATACCCCATATTTCTATATATTTTATAGTAAAATACTCAAATGATCTTTCCCTCTTTCTTTTGGAAATTTATAGAATAATGTATCATTAACTCGGTCGTTATTTTAATACATGGGCATTAAAATAGGATGCTACTTATGAATTCAAACACTAAAAATATTTTATAAAACAAATTATTTACAAATTCATCTTCCTCCGAATTATATAATGTTTATAAAACTAATGCACACATTTATAAGACATTATAATGTTACTCCATCACGTTTTCCTTCCAAAGAAACTGAAATCTTTCTTATTTATAACCAGCTAAACCTTTTTCCAAATGCAACAAACTAAATAATTTGTCTATGAAAATAGGACAGAAAACTTTAATATCTTTTCACATATCAAATCTGGGTGCAGTACACCAAATTAAACTTTTAAAATCTGGAAACGAGAAGATATGCATACTTGTAGACTATGTTAAATACTTGCTTGTTATAACTTATAATATCTGTCAAATGTTTTAATTCTTTTAACTCACTAAAAATGGAATTTACGGAAGTCTTATCCAAATATAATTTTCATCCGTTAATCTACTCTTATCCATCGGTTATGTAATTTTTGGAGACTTTATCTCCAAAAAACATATGACCGACGCCAAATGGAACACATTTTTTATATGTATACCATGTATTGTCACCAATTCAATTTACTTTGGGTGAGATTTGCGCTTGCGAAATTAAAAAATACCAAACAATTTAATATTGAAGCGCTGATAGAGGATTGGCAAGATTTTGGCGACGGGGCTCTTCATGCGAAATTTCGTGCATGACGAAAATAAGAAACGTACATATTTAGCGATTGAAATAAATGAGATTAGAATCTCACGGTCGGTGAAAGTGTAGTTTAGCTCCAAAACTTAGCGAGATTTGGAAAAATACAAAAATGACGACTTCTAACGGAGTAATGCACACTCAAGACAATCAGCTAAGTAGGATGTATTGTAGGTTTGCCACATATAATATAAATGTTGAGCCCGAAATTCCGACATTTAGCCATTTATCACCAAATATCTTCCACCGCCAAGTCGAAGCATTTCAATGACCTTGCATTGGGAAATTTTAAAAGCTATGCTATGGTAATCCCAGCTGATATCTGCCCGCTTTGCTGAGCGAATGATAATTTTTTATTGTTGTGGAACCTATACGTAAGTTTTAAATTTATGACAAAATATTTATTTTGATATATTTAAAAAAATTATACATTTGTGGTTTATATTCAGAGGTGACAAAAATTAAATTTACTAAGGTCAGAATTTATTATTTTATTATTAAATTTGAATATTTGATAATTTTATTTTATTTTTGCTGTTGTCATAACTTTTTATTTAAATATTTTGAAACTGTTATTTTGTGTTTATTGAGTGGTGCGACGGGTGACTTTTCACTAAAAAATTAATTTACTTTATTTTGTTGTTAGTATTTTTGTTGATTTTTTAAATAATTTGATTTTAAAAAAATTAATTTTGGCTATATTTATTAACTCAAAAAGTATTTCATTGCAGGTTAATACAAATTGACTTTTCTTATATATTTTTCAGTTATAACTTTTAATAATGGATATTGAATATATTTTGATAGAGGGAATACCTAATTCTTTCAAAGTTTGTGTCATTGTAAGGGTATTTCATTTGAAAGTAAGCTAAGCACATGATGAATCTTCTGACTAAAGATTGTATATTTGGCAATACTAGGTGTAACATGTATATGGTGGAATGGCAGAAGCGTGGACTTCCACATGTTCATATTCTTCTCTGGTTGGAAGAAAAAATAAGACCTGACTCTATTTATGAAGATGTAACAGCTAAATTACTTGACCGAGATCAGGATCCAATTCTACACGAAATTATTACATAAACGATGATCCATGGTCCGTGTGGAGTTCTTAACTACAGTTCATCGTGCATGCTAGCTGGTGTTTGCACCAAAAGATATCCAAGGCATTTTTAAAAGAAACTCAAACGGGAGAAGATGGATATCCTATGTATCTAAGGCGGTCTCCAAAAGATGGTGGAATAGGAATCAAAATTAAAGGAAATGATATTGATAATCAATGGGTGGTACCATATAACCCTGCTTTGTCACGAACTTTCAACGCTCATATCAATGTTGAGTATTGCAATACGGTTAAATCTATTAAATACAGCTGCAAGTACATAAATGAAGGTTCTGATGAAACAGCGTTTAACGTACAAAATTTGGATGAGATTTTTATATATGAGGCAGGACGATACATAAGCAGTTCTGAAGCAGCATGGTATGTCTTTTGCTTTCACATTCATGAGAGATATCCTTTGTAAGACTTCTCTTACATGAGATTTGTGGTCCGACGTCATTTAAAGCCTTAAAGACTGTAGAAGGAGTTGTGCATCCAAATTTTCAGGCAGCTTGCAGACCACTTGCATTATTGGAAGATGATACTCACTGGGATTGTACTGTAGAGGAAGCTTCGATTTTAGATTATCCATATAAAATTAGAGAGTTATTTGCAATTATGATAATTTTTTGTCAAGTAGGAGATCCGGTAAAGTTATGGGGAAAATACCGGGAAAGTTTGTCTGAAGATATTCTAAGACGAGTGGAGAGAGAGAGTAGAAATATTGAACCAGTAGTTGATATTGCTTATACCCAACGTCTTATCCTTCTAGAAGACATTATTACATCAATGTCAGGTAAGTAATTGTTATAATTTGGGCTCTCAGAGACCATAAGAGAGCATGACGGTCATCCGTTATATTATAGCCGCATGAATGCAAATAATGGTGGCCACGCTTTCACAATAAAAATTCTAAAACATATAAGGCTCATATTAATGTCGAACTTTGCAATTCAGGAATATCGATTAAGTACATTTGTAAATATGTTAATAAAAGTAATGATTTGGTCGTATTGTAAGTACAAAACAAAAATAAAAATGACGAAATAACACGATACCAAATGGGTAGATACATCAGCAGCAATGAATATATCGGGCATATTTTTAGTTTTCCTATACTCGAAAGAGATTCTTCTGTCCAGAATTAGGCAAAACATCTTAAAAGCAGTCAACATATATACTTCACTGAAGAAAATGTTCTCCAAATGGCACTTGAGCCTCAAAAAACGACACTAACTGAATTTTTTACATTCTGTTGAATATCTGATGTTTTCGATCAGTTCGTAAAAACATTAATATACACTGATGTTCCAAGATATTGTACATGGAACAAATCAGGTAAATAATGGGAACCACGGAAACAAGGAAAACCACATCCTTCAATTACAAGCATATTCAAAGCCAAGATATTGGGACGGCTTTACACAGTGCATCCAAACAACGTAAATGCTTCTTTTTACGTTTATTGATGGTTAATGTTCCCAAACTAATGTCTTTTGAATTTTTGTGAACAGTTAATGATCGACACTTTTAATATCATTAATCCTTGTCAAGATACGGTCGCCACAGAAAATCGCATTGGCAGTTCCATCGTCAGGCATTAGTGCCACTTTGCTAGATGGCGGGCGTACGTCACATTCAGCATTCGAGATGCCATTCATAACAAACCAAACGCACTATGTAATATAAAAATAGCAGAATTGCTGCAGTGTTAAGAAAAAGTTCAATCATAATCTGGGATGAGTGCACAATGGCTCCCAAACATTCACTCGAAGAATTTCACAGAACTATGTAAGATTAAAACAGCAGCGTTAAATTTTCGGTGATGCTGTCCTACTAGTGTCTGGTGATTTCCGACAGACCTTTCCGGTCTGTCGCCGATGAAATTAACGCGTATTTAAAAGAATCGTTCTTATGGCGAAGTGTCGAAATACTACGATTGACCATAAACATGCGCTTTAAAATTGTAAAATGATCCATCAACACAAACATTTTCGAAACAATTGCTAGATGTTGTAAACTGTAGAATAGAACTGCAAACAAATACGCACTGCATTAAATTGCCGGACAGGCATTTTCTGCATTGTTGTTCAGGTAAAAAAATGAATTAATTGAGAGTATCTTCCCGAAAATACAAAATAATCACTTGGATCATAACTGTTCAGTATTCGGGCTATTTTGGCAGAAAAAAATGTTCATTTGACGAAAATAACAGTTGATGACAGGTTATCTAATGTCTTTTAAATCAATCGATAATGTTGTTGATGAAAACGAAAGTGTAAATTTTCCAACTGAATTTTTAAATTACCTGGATATGCCCGGAATGTCACGACATAATCTTCGGCTTAAGATTGGTTCACCTTTTATTATTCTGCGTAATTTGAATCTCCCTTGATTATGCAAAAGTACAAATTTGGTCATCAAAATTATCCCCGAAAATATTCTTTAAGTAACCATTGTGACTGGAAGGTTTAAGGTATCCGAACACCTTTAAAACGTCATTTTTGTCAAAATTTTCCATTTTTTAATTTTAACATCAGTTTAAATTTTAAACTTTTTCTTTCTAATAGTGTTTGAATTTTGCTTATTCCTTATTTAGAACATAAGTTACAGGGATTTGAATTTTACTCGTTAGCTGATTTTTGAAACCGGAAGTGCATTTCTGCAGACAGGAAGTTGGAAGAAATGTTTGTTTACATTTTTATTTTTCGAAATATCTTTTAAATGTACAATGGTACAAAATAAATAAATTTTAAAACATGAATCTGAATTTTCAGAATGTTTGAAAATACATTTGGCAACAGGTTTTTAAATACATTTTTATCTTGAATCTGGCAAGAAAAGAGAATGGTTATTGTTTGTTTACATCTGTTTTGGTTTCTGTTCTCATTCTTATAAGTTTCTGTTTAAGATTGTTTTTATTGTTGAAAAGCTCAATTTTTTTCGTTTAAAATGGGAAATTCAAAAAGGAGAATTAGTGTTAAAAGAAAAAGACAATTTCGTGGTAATGGTTTTACCAAAAATGATAGCAAAAATAGTACTGTAACTGCTAATGCCAGTGCTTCAAAATTGAACCTTTCTGCCATTCTAGATGAAGAAATTGCTGAATATGAAAATAAACCGCTAACCGGCAACAGAATTATTGACATAGAACTCCTTCTATGCTCAATTTTACAACTTTGTTGCCCCAAATGCTTCCACGATGGTTTGCTGTTACATGAAGACTCGAGGTATGGATTGTGCTGAAGTTTTGCAATAAAATGTAAGCATTGTGACTTTTGCACAGGATTTTCCAGCTCGAAGAAAACATTAAACTATCCTGAGATAAATGCAAGATTTGTTTATGCCATGAGACAAATTGGGAAAGGTTTTTCTGCTGCATATAAATTATGTGCAACATTAAATTTACCCAGGCTCAGTAAAACTGCATACACCAATCATGAGAATAAACTTATGTCTGTGATTTCAGAAGTAAGTGAACTGTCAATGCAAAAGGCAGCTAAGGAAGTTTTGAATATTCATTCATCAAAAAATAAATTAGCTGAATGCGGTGTTTCTGTCGATGGAACATGGCAGAGTAGAGGTTACACTTCTATGAATGGGTGTGTTGCTGCTTTGTCAATCGACACTGGCAAAGTAGTGGACATTGAAATAATGTCATCATATTGTCCGACCTGCAGAAAGCTTTCGAAAATGCCTAAAGGTATTGTATCCGAGACGCTTTAAGCAGATCATGTGTGTCGAAGCAATTTTAAAGGTTCCTCATTAAAGATGGAAGCTGTTGGCGCAAACAGGATCTTCAAACGATCAATTGTGAAACGAGGTTTGAAATATTCACACTATTATGGAGACGGGGATTCTAAAGGCTTCATCAGCGTGAAAGACACATATGGGAAAGATAGCGTAACTAAACTGGAATGCATTGGGCATGTTCAGAAAAGAGTAGGTGCGAGATTGCGCAAACTGAAATCCAAAAATAAAAGGTTATCTGGTAAAGGTAAACTTACTGATTCGTTTATTGACAGATTGCAAAATTACTATGGAATTGCTGTTCGAAGTAATGTAGGCAATCTACTCAAACTTCAACAGAACGTCATTGCGGCCTTGTATCACTGTGAATCGAGTGGCAAAAAACCCATGCATGGACAGTGCCCTATCGGGAAAGATAGCTGTGGTTATTATCAGCGAGCACTGTCATGCGGCAAAAAGCCCAAAGAAAAATATAATGGCTTATCCAATGATATATTAAATTTAATTAAACCTACATATTTAGAACTGTGTTCTAAAGAACTTCTGTCAAAGTGCCTTTATGGTAAGACACAGAATGCCAATGAATGTTTTAATGGCATAATTTGGCAGAGGGTACTGAAAGAGGTTTTCGTGTGCCTTAAAATTTTAAAATCTGGTGCATTGGATGCTGTTATACAGTTTAATGATGGGTACAAGGGCTGTGTTGAAATTTTAAGGAAATTAAATGTAACGCCTGGTTATTTTACCTTAAAATCTTACAAACACCTTGACAGTTGTCGAATTTTTGATGCTGCACGTCATTCAACACCAAACGTAAAGCAGCGTCGAAAAAAATACTCAGAGCTCTTAGGAAAAAAAAATAATGTATTAGAAAGCAAAGAAGGTGTTATATATAAATCAGGGGCATTTTAAATATATTTTATTATGTTTATTATTAAAAATTGCAATT
>BMAW01117554.1:0-25723 GCA_019974015.1 Nephila pilipes | reverse complement strand
TTTGTTAGTACATTACAGGTAAATATATCTTTCAGCTTTATTTTATGACTTTTCATTGTAGTGTTACACATTTTATGAATTTAAATATTTTATTTATTAGTAAATAGATATTTTTTTCTTTTTTTTTTTTTTTTTGTTTGAAAATTATAGAATAATTTATTAAAGTGAGAATTGTGTGTGTGTCTGTTACGTAAAGTTTCGTTAATTTTTTCCGAGCTACTTATATTTAAAGACTATTAACTTAAACATAACTTGTGTTATTTTCAACCAATTATTGTGATTGAAACATTATCCATCTGCACACAAACTGACAAAAAGTATGCTCAAGTAATTAATTTTTTTCAAATTTTGATATGGAATCATCAAAATTATACAACCATAAAGTTTAATCTTTTCAGATATTCTTGTGAAAACCACATTTCAAGTTCCACTACTACTTAAATAATTTTAATGTATTTTCTTGATAAAGTCTCGTGAATGAGTAACTATTTAGATACTAAACTACTAGCCTTTTTAATCCATGTTCTTTTCTTCCTTGAGAGTGGTGCAGAAGATAAAAGAAGAAAATAACAATTCATGATGACTTGATTGTGGTTCAGTTTTATAAAATCTGTTACTACTAGCTCTCATTGTACTTTTAAACTTGATATTAAAACCAAAAAATAAGTTTTATCATTGGGTTGCATATGCATATCTTATACAATTAAGTTTCTTTTAAGCTAATTTTTTATATATAATATGAAAATAGTTTTAGTGTAAAATTATGTTCCAAACGAATTTTCTACATATTGGATTATTTAAATTTACTCCTTTGATAACCTGCCAATCATATAAAATTTCTAAAATTAACAAATTAATATCAAAAATATTTTTTAAAAAAATTATTATCTTTTTATTTGTTTTTTTATTAGATAAAAAATATACAAATACAAATAATCAGTAAAACTACATTTCCTACAGCCATTAGATCTGTCTAAACCCTTAACTATATTTATTGCTACAATTAATTTTTTTTTAATGTATGCATAGACTTAAATATTGTTAATGGTTGTATTGAATGCAGTTTTCAAATTACTCTGTTTGAATTATGTATGCTTTTATATGGTATGTACTTTTAAAAAAGAATTTTTAGATATATAAAATATCTAGGTAAAATATTAATTTCTATACTTTTTATTGATATGTTTCTTATATGGTGAATTATAAATTTTAAAAAATGATTGTAGGTATATATATATATACCTCTCATTAAGGACACCACGGAATAAAAGACAGCTCTATTGGTCGCAGTCCTTTTGAGTAGTGCATGCGGTTTAGCCTAACCAGTGATTTTTGCCATACTTTCAGACCTGTGTGGTGACCGGGAATGACAGAATAGTCCCACTGTAGCTCATACATGTTGTAACAGGTGACTAAAATGGGTACCCAGTGTTTGGGGGCATAGCCAGGCACCCTACCCCTGGGGATTATATCAGGGGACCTCAGAGACTTGCCTTCTTTAGGTAAGTATGGGCATCATGACCCTGAGGCACCCTAGGGATCTTTTTCTTTCCTATGGGCTTTACTGTCTTTGGTAAACACAAGTGATGCACCCCCAGGTTACCTAGTGATCCTTCTCTATTTTTGACCCTCCTCCTTGTCAACAAATTTTTGTCTTTTTTTTTTTTTTTTTTTTTTTTTTTTTCAATTTCTTCATGTCTAGACCACATTTAAATCTTGTTTGGCACAGCAAAGCCATATCTGGCTCTTGAGACAATAAACTTTACATTCACTCACTGGCCATACTTTCATTTGGAGAGAACCAAGGACCTGCTACCTGTCCTCCAATGTCCAAGAAATTGACCATTATGGCAGCAGAGGCTTGATGGTCTGGGCAGGCATCATTTTGGGTGGCCTTATATCTGCCTTTTCAATGATAGAATTGGTCCCAATTTCCTTTTAATGAATGACAATGCGAGGTCACTTAGAGCTTAGATGATCCACAAATTTTTGGAAAGTGAGGATACTTGCCGGATGTATTGGCATGCCAGATCTCCAGACAACAATCCTATAGAGCATGCCTGGAGTGCTCTGGGGAGAGCTACTGCTGTTCCCAACTCCCCTCTGAGAACCATCAAATACCTGAAAACAGCATTGCTGAATGAGTGGGACCAATTACCACAGGAACTTATAAACTCTCTTTTTCCAACATAAAATATCATTGCAAGGCCTATATATCTGTAAAAGGGGACCATACCCCCTATGAACCATTTTTTTTTCAATTCTATTCTGCAACTTCTGTTTCATACCTTGCGACTCCGATTATTTTTATGCACGATTATGCGTGTGTATTATAACTGGTGAATGGTTATTTTTTTGTATTATATCCATGCTCTGTGCACACTAAATTTCTTTAAAATCAGTCCAGTAGTTCCAAAGATAATCGACCAAATCTGAAAATTCTCTTAATTTTGTACACCATTGTATATACACAGTTTTATTGAATATAGATTTAAAAAAACCTTGCTAAATTAAATATATTTTAGTTAATATTTTTTGTTAATATTTGTAAAAGGGAGTTAGTTTTTATTGTATTATCAGCATTAGCATATTTCTAATTTTTTGCTATGATATTTTTTTAAACATAAGATCTGTCAACTGTATATTTTTATTTTAATATTTTTCTTTCTCTTTGGTATTGATATGAACTTAAAATATTAATTTTCTGAGAAATTTATAAATTGCTTGATTATCTAAACTTTCTTTGTAATGTGTACATCACTTTAAAAAATGTTTTCAAAAATTTTATCTTTGTCTAAGCAAATAAAAATTTTAAATATTTTCAGAACTATTTACTAATGAAATGTAAATAATGTAGATCATATTTTTATAGGATTGTTTACCAATTCGACATAAAACTACCCATATCATTAACCACTCCAGCATATTTTCTGTACTGTTTACTTTAGTCAAACCCTTGCTTAATGAAAAAGTAAAAAATAGGGTAAGTTTTTTTGAATTTTTTTACTAATTTTGAAATTAAAAAGTAGTATTATAGTTCTTATTTTATTTTAAAAAACTTTAATAAAAAAAATTATAATCAATGTAATTTTTTTTAACTAATATGTACTATACAAACCAATATTTATAATTGCTCAAAAGTTATGCTGTACTTTTCATTTTATTTCATATATAATTGCTAGCAGATACTTTAGCTACATGTTTACTATTTTAAAACTGTGATTTGTATGACAAATGTTTTATCTATAGAAGATAATATTGTTGATATTAGATAAGGAAAAAAATCTTTGTTCAAAAAATTCTATCAAAAAAAATTTGATGAATTAGTTTTATTTATGGAACAAAAGTTAAATGTAAAAGTTCTTAGAAATAAAAGTACTTTTTTTTTCTTTGAATATTTTACTTATTTAAATGTATGAAGAAGGAGTGATCTGAATTATTAAAAAATATAATTATTTTTGCATTTAAGAACTAAAACTGTTCTTTAGATCACGTTATATTTTTATCTTTGTGAACTTCAATTTCATTTACATTCATTCGATAAATCTGAAAATTTGCATTTCTTTATGTAGTTGAAGTTATTTACCTTGTTTTTACTCTCATTTGTAAGGTAGAAGCTCATTTTCTTAAAAATATTTGAAATTATACATAATTATCTATTTGGATCTTGGAAATAATTCATGTGATGTCACCCTGAAAATGTGCATTCAGTTGAAATTCTTGTGCTGATAATTTCTTCTTTAACATTTCTTCATCATCCAGATAAATTTTTTTTTTATTGTTAGTTTGTCAGTGTATTTTATTAAAATTTAAGTTACATCTGTTGAATTTTATTTTCTCACAAAATCCGTGTGATTTGTTCAGGTATCAAAAAGAGGAAGTGGTGTTCATAATAACTTTCACAATATTCTTCCAAGTGTTATAGACTTACTTATGTTAAGAGTGTTCCTCCATCCAGCACATGTGCTTGTTGTCTTTATGATTGTACAACTTTTTTCATTATTTAGTTTTACTGAATGTTTAATTTAAATTTCAAACTGAATTTTGTAGTTGCTTTGTAAATTGTTCAATCATAATTATTGTAATTTTTAAATTAAAAAAAAATAATAAAATAAAATTTTGTTTTTGTATTAATTTTAAATTGAGAATTTTAGATCATTTGTTACAAAAAATTAATTATAAAAGAACAAAAATAATAAGTAAATGGAATATAGTAATTTTTAAAATCCAATTCTTGGTTTTCAAACTAAAGTTAAATCTCTCCATTATATTACTCAAAATATTTTAATACTGTGTAATTTCTGTATCCCAACTTCTTTTCCAAACTTAAGTGATATTTTATTTATGAAATGACTAAACTGGTTGAAAATAGTGAATTTCACATGTAGCTTTTCTTTTGGGCTTAGTGTCATTGTTCACAATGAGGCTAAAATAAAAGCACTCACATTCATATTTGATTGGACCACCTTTGACGCAGATTACAGATTACATTCAATGTGGCTTTGTTTCTATAAGATTCTGTAAGGCTTCAGCCCTTATTATCATCCAAATTTGCAGCAGTTTTTCACTTAGACCCTGAACTGATGATAGAAGAGACAAACCATCCTGTAATTGCTGTTCCAGCATATCCCAAAGATATATTATTGGATTATGAACTAGGCTTTGGGGTGATCCATTCATGTCTAAAAGTGAATCTTCATATTCCCTGAACTAATTATGAATAATTTGTGCTTGGTAGACCTATAGTAGCATTGTTCTGGTATATGCCAGTCCATTGGGAAAGAAAAAAAAAATTCAATTGAGGGGAGGATCTGGTCATTAAACATGTTTAAGTAATCCAATAGCTTTATTTTATTATCATATAATGTTGTTGATTTCAGACCTGAACCACTGAATCCACCATAGATCATAACACTATCTCCATTTGCCTGCTTAGTGGCAATATTTACAAAGGGTCCATTGCTTCATAAGGCTCCCTTCTTACCCTGATACACACATTATTTTGGAATGGACTAAATCTTGACTGATCAGTTCACATGACATTTCTCCTCTACTCAACTGTTAAATATTTATGCTCTTTAACAAATTGGGACTTTTTTTTTAAATTAATTGCCAAAACAAGTGGTGTTCCATTCCCTTAACTTCTTTTCAAGTGTCATCTTCGTCACTTGACCAAGGCTCAAAACTATGAAGTCCTTCACCAATAGGAACTCCTAATTTTACTATTAGCCCTTGTGAGCTCTGAATGTGACGTTAATAAACAATTATTCAAATTAAAATGGAATGCCTAGTCTAAGTAAGTTAGCACAATGTATGAAGTGTATTTATCCTTGTTTTAAAATGAAAACTTCTCGATTAAATCTTTAATAATAACATGGATTAAAGAAGTTGAATAAATTGTATTTTTCTGTTTAACATATTATGCTAAAAAATGAAATAATAACTTAGAACTTTCTTTCATTAAAACATAATTAAAAAGATTAGATATTTCTCTAATAACCCATTGCTATCTCTAGGATTTAGAGAAATTTCAAAAAAAATTTATTATTAAAAGTTTCTGTAGGTAAAGCCAAATTCATTATAATTTTTATTGTTTCAATGAGTCTGATAGTATTTCATCATTTCTATTTCTTTCAGAGAAACCATGTTCATTTCACACAATTATTAATAAGTTAAGAAATTAAGTCAGAATTAATATATATATACACCCTATAACAAAAAAAAAATGATGCACCAAGAAGGAGTTGCCCGATTGTAATGACATTTCGTTTGCAGACATTTGGACCAAAGATGCAAATGATTAAACTATGGTTTACAATGAATGAATAGCTACAGTGCATCGGAACTGCTCTCTCAGCAGGTGTATATAAGAAGTGATTCTCAATCTGATGGTCAAATTTTCTGTTGCATTGCGATTTAGGATACTTTTCAATGACTGAAAAAATGCCTCTCCACAGGATTCGAACTCATTTCGAGCAACGGTCAGAGTTTGAAAGAGGTCGTATCATTAAATTGAAAGAGGCAGGTTGGGTAAATTTGAGAAACGCTCGTCATATGGGTCGAAGCATTGCGGCAATTAAATGATGCTGGCAAGAATGGGTGGACAATGGCAGATTTCAGCATCATGATGATAGCGGTCGACCTAGGGCCACAGCAGATTGGGAGTACAGATTGATTGTCATATCAGCTGTCACAGCACCTGATTCATCATTATCAACCATCAGACATGCTATCTGCACACGAGTGTCCACCATGACCATTCACAGACAGCTGATAGAACGAAATCTACTCTCGTACCGACTGTTAAGCCACCTGCACACTGTCCAGCCAGATTACAGTGATGATTGGCTCGATCAGGTTGGAATGATACTGACGTATAGGTTTTAGTGATGAATCCCGCTTCCAACTGTGTCCTGACAATCATTGAAGATGTGTGTGGAGATGCCCAGGGCAGCATGCCAATCCTGCTTTCACTATTGAAAGCCACACAGGGCCTCATCCAGGAGTTATGGCCTGGGGTGCCATTTCCCTTGATAGCCAACCCCTTTGGTGGTCATTAGAGGCAGAGTTACAGCACAGTGTTACGTTGATGATTTTCTGAGATCTGTTTTACTACCATTCTTTTTGCAGTATCCTGGCCTTATTTTTCAACAAGATAATGCCAGATCACATATGGCATTGTCTTACAGCTTGTCAAACATTTCCTTAGCCAGCCAGATCTCTCTCCAATCGAGCATGTCTGGGATATGATGGGAAAGGGACTGCATCTACCAGGGAATGTTGATGACCTAGCCTGACAATTGGAGCAAATTTAGCAAGAAATACTGCAGGAGACCATTGGGGGGGGCTTTATCACTCTCTGCCACGTTCCTGTGGTAGCTTGCATCCAGGCTAGAGGTGGGTCAACACCTTATTGAACTCGTTACTTTAGAACTATGTAACTGAAATAATTCACTAAATTTTTCTGAAATTTTAATCATTATCTATTCTGTACATAATTTTCCTATCCGCCAATTTTTATCTCCATCGAATAACTCCTTCTTGGTGCATTGTTCCTTTTGTTAAAGAGTGTATTTTGCCATGTTGTGTGGAATAAAGTAGAATAGTGTGGTCTGATATTTGAAAGATTCTGGGTTCAAATCTTAATATAATAAAGAAGAATGGGGTGAAATATTAGAGAGGAAATTTCATATGAAATCTCACCCTTCCATTAAAAGAGTCCTTTGGTGTAGTAAATGGTACTTGTTCAAAAAGTGAGGTAGGTATTGCCTCAAAAATAGTCTTCACTATTTGACTGTAGTTCAAAGTAATAAGTCCACTCATCTTCTTTATTAACATTAACTTATATAAAATAAAAGCTAATTTTTGATTTTTCAGAAAGTGTAATATTTAATTCATAAATATTATATTTATCCATAAAACTTCTAAAATTATATAAATGTTTTATCTAATTTTTTTAGTTAAGTTTATATGTAAGACATGTTGAAACTTTTTGTTTAAATTTTCAGTTTTTCTTTATAATTAGTTTTACAGGCTAATGAAGTAAAAAAAAAGAAGGAAAATAACAATTTCAGAATTACTAAAGGATTTCTTTCACACTGAATCTAAATAACCATTTTTTTTAAAAAAAATGAAAATCTTGTAAATTTCAAAATAGGAGAATTTTTTATAATTTAAAAAATGAGCATTTAAATTAAATTGTATAAGAGTAACACAAAATGCTGTTTTTTTAAAAAAAAATTTCAAAAGGAAAAAAAAAATAGTAACAATAAAGGTGTAGCATTTTTAACTGTAACACATTTATTATTTTATGTGTATTCATCATGCTAATCTCTATAAAAGGGATTTTTTTAAAAAAAAAATATTATTTATTTTAGAATTTATCTCAAAATTTAAATTGTATTTCAATACCAAGCATTTATCCTTATATAAAATCATTTCTTTGTATTTATTACAGATATACTTTCACGATGATTTACAAAGTTTACACAAACACATTTCACCAGAAATTCTACCTGAAAGTTTAGGAGGAAGATTAAGTGATTTACCCAACCAAGACTTTTATAATTCTTTGCTAAGCAATGAAGAAAACTTCATAGCTCGTCAAAACTATGGTTATGCAAACAGAAGACATTTAAGTATATGAATGAGTTCTATTAACATTTTATTATATATATTTTTCCTCTGTGATGTAAGCAGCTTGTGATATAATTTATACTTTGCCAGTTTAAGAGCCCATCAATACATTATACATAGCAAATTATTTTATTTGGCATAGTCTGTTTAAATACTGACCATGTGCCACAAAATCCAAATAATCAACCGTTTTTTATACATGGAGTGTTAATCATAAAAGCATTGAAAGGAAATAATTCAATTATTAAATTAATATTAAGTCAATTATATAAATGAATAAAAACAATCTAACTTTATTTAATTTGATATGTTCACACCAGCACTGTGATTTATGTTTCTCTTTCATGGGTAACTATTCTAAGAGCACTTTCCTTTATTGAGTGGCACCAAACTAAAGTAAAATTTTACTGCAATGATAGCTATAGCTGTTATTTAATTTTTTTTTTTTATCTCTACTGATTTTATGTAGTCAGTATATATTGTATCTAGACTGAAAGATTTGTTAGCAAAGCAAACATATTGTAACCAACTTTTAACTTAATTGTAATTTTTATATGTATAATGAAATTTATATTATATAACTTATGAGTTTATCATTTTCAGTTGAAATAAAATAAATTCTACATTTTAAATTAATATATGTTAAATTTTCATTATTTTAATTTTCAACTATAGGGGAAAAAAATTGTAGTTACTAAACAAACTAAATTGGTAGTATGCACCATCTGATGAAACATTCAAATGTAAGCCACTACTGGTATGTGCTGCCTGATGTGACATTTTAAAGCAAACCACCAATGTTACATACCACCTGATGAGACATGTAACAGGCCTATGTTAGTCAGAGATAAAATAACCCATAACTAAACTGAAAGCAGAGTGAAAAAAACACCAATCTCTAAAATTAAGCTTTATTTAAAATAAAAATTACTCATTCAGTAATCTGTTCATTATTTGCTTATTAATAAAAATATGTAGGAAGTGAGAGAGATCCACACTATACTGATAATGAGGAATAAGTACAAGTCATACCTTATACAATTGGCATTTTATATATATATTAGAAATCTGCTTTTATCCCAGTCAAATTGACTGTTAATAATAAGTAACTAATCATTAAAATAAACTTGTATGACATAACAGAAAAATGCATTGAATGCAAATCCCTGATGTCTCACTGCCTGATGTATGGGATGATGTCATATCATTGATAATTTCTCCAAATACTATAAAAATTAGGATCTTCATTTCCACTCAAATTGCAATATAACAACATTTAATTGTGAACCACTGGTAATATGTGCTAGAGTGAACATGTTAAGTTAAATAAATGGAGACCACTCAACTTAATTTATATTTTACTACTTATTTTTTGAGATGATTTTACAATAAATTTATTCTTGTTGGAGGGGAGGAGGGGCTCATTTTTTAAACTTCTGTTTGCAAAAAATATTAATTTTACATTTTTACAGCTTTTTAAAAAAAATTAAAATGCATAATTTTGCCTTTTCATAGATTATAATGATGTGAATTATATTGAAAATATTTTGGTATGGAAATGTGTTTTGATTTATAAAATGAAGTAGAGTGTCTAATTTTCAAAATGAATTTATGAGGAATCTCGAGCATGTTTTATCAGCATATAAAACTAATTCTTGTTATATTTTGTTACATTTACCAATAATTTAATGTACTTTTGGACATTTTTTAACTGTGCAAAAAATACATCTGCCTTGATTCTTGTCATGATATAATTTATTTAAAGGTTTGATTATATTTTTTAATGAAATGCATGCATATACAAAAATATACAGATTAAAATTCTAAATAATACTAAGTAAAGAATTGATACAAATTAGAAAATGTTATCCATTCATCTTGATCTTGAAATTTTACAGTATGCAACTATTTACTACAGATAATTAACATTAAAAATTTACTAAAATAATTCAGTATTTTCAATTATAATTATATATTCAGGGTTCATTCTAGATCTAAATATGGACAAAAAGATTATTTAAAAGAAGCTCAAAGAAGACTTTTTTAGCCATAAAATATTTTAACTATTCATTAATAACTAGTTAAACACATCCTCACAAATACAGATAAGGTAGGACAGACTATCTCATAAACTTAAATTTAGGTAGCCTTGTTGACAGAATCATTTATATTAGCTTGAAAGTTGCAATTTTTTAACTTGGTCAAACAAAATTATCATCTCATATTTGGAGCTTATGCATATTATGGGAGGTTGACCTCTAAATCATATTATTGAGTTGAATTTTTTACATTGAATTTCATGTCTGGTATCACCTTTATTACTAATGTTTTATAACAAGGCTACATTTATTAAGCATATTAATCCAACAAAATTGAGTAACTGGAATTAATTCCAAATGAATGGCTTTAGAATTTAGTCAGAATGAACACTGAATATATTTTTTAAAATATCAAATTTTTTTATAAAAATTACTTTTCTAAAGGCTCTTTGTAATGTAATGTTGTTTATAATGAAATAATTATAAATTAGTGAGCAATAATTTTACTTATAATGCATTTACATTGATAGAAGTGTTTTAAAAACAACCATGTAAGCTAGCATGCTTGATTGTAAACGGATGCAACACTAAATCAGTGTTTTTTGTCAAAGTAAACCTTTCCTAATTTTTAGTTGTAACAATTTATATTTATATATTAAATTTTATTTTAAAATTGCAGTTTGAAGTTTGTAATTTGACTGCATCTCAAAATGTAATTGAATGTGAAAAAAAATCATTCTTACATTGAAAAACATTTATAATACACATTTACACTTGATATACATATATATGATACAATGGGCTCATTTCATATGACTATGATAGACAGAATCATGTCTATATTACAGTCAAAGCTAACATATATCTTGTATGTGTTGTTAATTGTTTAACACTATTGTAAATATCATATACTATTAATACTAAAATGTAACATGATATAGTTATAAAAAAATTAATTCTTAAACTTCGTTAAGAAAATGATTTTATAGTTGAAGAACTGTATTTGCACAGAGCTAAATTCTAATTTTATTTATTGAAAATGAAACAAGATGTCACTAATAGGCACTAATTACATATATGTGGTAATGTGTCACACAATTTCTCATAAACTGATTTAATTTGCCAATATTTTTTGAGTTCTATTGAAAGTTTACACACACACATATATAAATAATATCTTGACAATATTATTGTTGGTATTGGCTAAATAAAAAGACAGTCATTAATTTTAGTTTATCTTAATGTTATTTATTTATAGTGAATAATTTTACTAATTTATACAAATATTGTCTGAGCCATGACAGAAGTGAAGCATGTGAAGTTGCATAACTTGTAGAGAATGAGAGTGTTGGATCGTGAGCAACTTTTATATTCCAAGGGGAGGTTCTTAAAAATTTTAATTCAGTAGTTTTAAAATGGGACTCAGGATATTTCCACTAAATGTAGCAATTTAGTGAAAAATGGAAAGAAAGGCTAAGCATTGAGAATAATTAAAATTTAAAAAAATGATAAAATTAATTAGTCATCATCTTATATGTATATACATACATAACAATATATTATCTGTAATGAAGTATTTGATATCAAAAGCTATTTATACAGTTGAAATTTAAGTTAATGTTTAGTATTTTCATTTTAACTAACATAAAAAAATACATTAGATTAAGAAATATATACATTATAAACAAGTAAAAGTAATAAAAACTTAGAAGACTCTTTAATGTCAGTGTACATAATTGCCTAATTATTCAATTTCAAATTGTACATGAAATTCAGGTTTCTCTTCAGATTTAATACAACATTATCTAAAATATTAACTTTATTAAAATATTTAAATCATTCTTTTGATAAATTTATGCTTATGTGATGAAGGGAAAAAAATTAAGGTATAAAAAATAATTATATAACCTTTAAATTTTCATAAGATAAATTAAAACAGAATACTATTTGTGAATAATTGCTTAGAAAGACAAGGTATATTTAAAAATAAAACAAAAACTAAGATTACACACTACCTAAGACATAAACTACAATAGAATAAAATCTAAAATATATTAAAATTAATTTTGTGCAAGAAAAAGCAATAGCAAAAGATATCAACAGCACATGCACAATTATTTGCTCAACAATTGCACAAGTTGCCGTAAAAGACCGCAATCCCAACTAGACATTGCTTATCAGTAAATTGAGCCCAATACTGTAATAGTTTTACTTGATATCTTGCAATATAGCTTAAATATTTTGTGGTACTTTTCCACTATAACAATGGCACTTGGCAACTTTGCTTGGATGTACTTCCTCAGAACAATGCTATGCCAATTGGGCTCAACCCTTTTCCTGTCAATAGTTTTATTCTTAACTACCTCCTCTGAAATGAAAGCAGTAGATTTCCATAATAGATATCAAATTTTGAGATTTGCCAAAAGATAAACAAGCAATTATGTTCCTTCTTCAAATTAGCTATTCCTTGCACAGAGAGAAAGTGTACCAATAATTACATGAAATGAAGTTTCAAATCAAAGGTGACTTGACACTGAAATGACTGGCTATTCATTTTCGTCGGAAAATTGAAGGTATTTGAACACAAACTTCATGTTTACAACTAACATTTTTTAGTAAATCACCCTTTCCACTTAAGTTGATCCAGACTCTCAGCCTCAAACACAATCTGAGGAACGTTTGTGAGGTAATGCAAAACATTGAAATAAACACCAGAGATTCACTGTCCATCAGTATTTGGATTCCTGTTTAAATGTCACATGAATTAGAAAGAAAAAAATTTTCCCCTCTGCTATATTGATCCATTTTAAAATTTATGCTAGCTATTTCGGGTCATATATTTTCTATGGTTTAATGTCCAAATGTGTTATTTAAGATGTAATGACTATAACTGTTTTTTGTCTGAAATTGTTCTTTTTATTTTCTTTTTGGGAAAAAATAAAACAAGAAGTTGAAAGCAGTTATGTAAAAGCCTAGTATCATAGAGAAACATGCCAAAATGTACTAATTTAGCATTAAAAATATGTGGCATGTATGTAACGAAAAAGTGTGGTTTATATTATTTAAAGAAAGATAGAAAAATGTCCAATTTTCTACTAGTAGGGTATTTTTTAAGAATTTTAAGTTAGTTCAATGAAATATAATGCAAATATCATTGACATAGCAACATATTTAAATTTGTTATATAAATATAGAATAGGATATGTATAAAGTTTCATCAACAGATTGAAATGTGTCTAAAAAATATACAAATGATTAAATTACCAAAATGATATTTTAAAAATATGCCACATGTTAGATGATAGGGCATCAAAGTTCAATCTTACTTTTTTCTTTGTATATTTAGTTATATAAAAAATATAAACATTTCATTTATCATTGCTTATAAATATACTTTCTAAGCCATTTCTTTCCGTTTAAAAAATGTATGTATAATTTAATTTCACTGAATAATTTATAATATAAACCAGTACTTTTTTAGCGAAGAAATATATTATTAAATGGTTTACATTTTAAAATTTAATTTATCAAAAAATCATTTTTCCAGTATTAATCAGTTAAATTTATCGGTATGAATAAAAATAAATTTTAGGAAAGATATTTTGCCTTTTAAAATGCCATGATGAAGAAACTTGAACGCGAAATTTTGTTCTCTTTTTCATATTATGTTTCATTTTGTTGTCCATAAAATGAGTCTTAATTTTAAAATTATCAAATGTCAGGTAAATTCCTCCAATTCCAATTTATGTTCAAACTTAAATTAATGATTTCTAAAAATACCACATATAAAGATTTGTATATAAGCAGTATATATTTAAGAGGTATTCTTTTATTTATTTGTATATCATGATGCCAAAATTTATTTCCATAAGAAGTGAGAAAAATGAATAAATTCAATTCAAAAATTCTTTATTAAACACTTATGCACTTAACAAATAATATTCAAAAATATTTCCCTCTTTTTCTTACAACCAAAACGCCACAAAATTATTTGATATATTTTATAAAAATTAAACGAATAACTTTTTTTTTCTTTTCAGTTCTTAAAAGTTTTACTAGTAGTAAAAAAAAAGTTTAAAAAATAAAATATAATATTTACAATTGAATCAGTAACACTAAAAGTAATGCCTAATAAAAAGTCAATTAACATACTGTATCATCTGATCACAAAAATATAAAGTAAAGCTCATTTTTTTTATTAATGTAGACACACACAAAATAATAAAATCACTAAAAGAGTAAAAAACATCTAAAATCAAGATATTTTATATTATTTAAAATTTTACATCTCTCTATAGAGCACTTATGCAATTTAATACATATTACATTCATTAGTGATAGTTATAAGAAGACTTCATTAATGAGAGCTGCAATATGCATATTCATGAATATGGAATTAAAAATTTTATTTTAAAAAGGCAAAGCAAAAAAATGAGGAAAAAATTAAAAGATTATCTATTTTATTAAAAAAAAAGTTTGTAATTTTTTGGATATTAAAATGAGCAAGTTTTATAATAGCATTTATAAATTAAAATCTACTCAGAATATTTCCTCTTTTTATACGCAAAAAGTTCAGAAAAGGTGCATAGGACAGGAAAGAAGTACATAGGATATAAATAACCCTAGCTGTTATTTTATGCATAAATGCAGGAATGTGTTGTTAAATACTAATAAATTATTTGAAAAAAATGCATTTAAAATGAATTGGAAAAAGATATACAATAAATTGCTTAGAGCTTTGATTATTTTTTCTTCCAGTTTTCATACATAGAGACTACAGCTTTTCTAATGTGTGTGATGTAAAATATAATCATATTTGTAAAATGAAGAAAAGTAGATGTGCGTTTTAAAAAAATTTAAGATAATTACTTTTAAAAATGATAGCAATGTTATGTGATTATTTGTTAAATTTTTAATACTTATATGACTTATTTATCTGTTTACTAACTTTCACTAGATCCATTTTAAAATTTTGAGTTTTTCTTTTTAATGTTCTATGCCATAAAGTTTTTAAGAGTATTTAATGTTTTAAAGAGATTGCATTAAAAACTATATATAAATATATTTATGCAAGTTATTTATAATTTCTTTCAATTAGTTTAGCAGTAAAAAATTTTACTGTACAACAACACAATTGTTACGAATCCTACTTAAATGATATTTCAATAATGCATTTCTTTAAAAACTTATAAAAAAAAATTAGAAACCAAACTTAAATGGATATTTAATATAAAATTCATAAGATATGTGATAAATCTAGTAAAATTATATTAAAATATCCTTATTACTATAATTAAGAAATTACAAAATTCTTGCTTTTTAATATTAGCAAATGCAATTTAAAAAAATGCTCGTTCATAAAAGTTTGCCAATTATCGTCTAAATTGAACTTTGGTTGAAGTTAAACCATTTATAATATATATTTATTAACCTTTGATAATATTTAGTATTTTAAAAAAAACCCATGATTTTTCTTTAATTTAATGATTTCTCTAAATTAGAAATAGAACTAATTTGTTGTTCTAAATAACTAATTTTAGATTCTATCATTTCCCCATTCCATTTGTGTTTTTTTCCTCATGTAATATATAACTCAGAACTAAACATTACTTGAATTGTTTGAGTATCTATAAGAACTCTATATTTTAACTACACTGTAAATATTTTGATCTGCGCATAAATCAAATGTTTACTTAAAAGTATTTTGAGCATGAAAATAACTTCGTGATATACTGTTCAGCAATTTCTAATAATAATTAATAACTGTAGGATACCTTAATTATTACACAAATGGAAATTTAACTTAACTAAACATAAATATTGTTGAAAATTACATTTTTCAGAAGACGTTCTAAAAAAATTGTTAGTTTTAATGCAAGACACAGAAAAACACACAAAAAAATTTTCAGTAATTTTACAAGCAAAATACATCATTACACTATGTATAAGGCTATCACGTAACTTAAAGATTAAGCAAATTATTTACTAATCAATAATTTACCATAACATTTTCAAAAATTCAATACAATTTAAATTAAATTTTACAAGTTATTCAACAAAAAACATATTTTTAAAAAAATTATTTTTTAGAAATTCAAAAATTTATTGGATCAAAGATAACCTTATTTAATAAAATATATCATTATTATTTAATTAAATAAGTAAATACTCTCAAGCAACATGTGCATGTACATTTGATTTCTTTAAAAAATGATATGTATATACTTTAATCATTGTTTCATGAATCAATTGAGAATATTTATGATTATTAAATGTAATTGGTTATGATTTATTACCCAATATCAGGTGCCATTCAAAACAAACAATGGCATTGTTAACCACAACTTGCCCATTACATATAGTAAAATGATTTAATTCTTTTGTTTAGATTCAATTAAGATTTTGTACCTTTAATTTTAACAGTTTTCATAGCTAAATTTAGAATAATGCTATTGGCAACTTCTGGATATTCCCTTAAAAATGAGAGCCATTCTTCAGATTTCATTACTTCAACTGCATTTCCAAGTACTGTCTGTATAGCTGCTTCTTTTAAATCCTCATCACTATGAAGATTTGCTACAACTAAAACATTAAGAGCTATGTCATTGGTCACTCTTGAACACAAGGAATTAGAGCAAATTTTCTTCAATTTTGGTAGATCATACTTGTCAGCAGCAACAAAAAGGGATAAAAATTCTTGAGTTGACAATTCATCTGTATCACCTGTATACAAAAAACGCAATAACTGTTTCATGGCATCAACAGAAATATCTTCAATGATAACACGGTTTTTCATTTTTTCTAAAGTTTCATGTTCAAACATTTTGGCAAACACTGGGGATCGAGCTGCTAAAATTGCTCTGTGGGCTTGAAATTCCTTTTCTCCTACACTTAATATAACATCAGTGTGTAATCCAAGTTGAAGAAGTGAACTAAGATCATCAGCTAAATCCTTATTCAAATTTTCAACAGGAACTTTCTCTTTCATTGTATTTCCCTCTACAGAGACATCTTCAGATAAAATTTCCTCGACATCCATAGAACAATGAATAACAAGTTTTTCATCACGTAAGAACATTAAATGGTGATTAGTATAACAACTACGATCAAACGAAGCTTGAATCGCATCACCATCTCTGAGAATTCTATCACATGTGTGGTGGCACCTATCCCTCACGTCCAGTAATGAAAACGCTACTTTAATCGAAAGATTATTTTCTACTTCACCTTCCACTAACGGAATTCGACAAAGCCCCACGGTAAAAAAGGTATTAGCGACATTACTGAAAACGACCAGATAAAATTTCGAATCTGGGCAAGGTCCAAACTTGAAAAAATCGCTTCTGATCATACAATCCGATATTCGAAAAAGCGCAGAATCGATACTCCATCTAAGTACATCTTTCTTTGTTAATTTACCGCACTTATTCAGTTTATCTATATCCATAACTATAGGAGTCTCCATGAAAAATGGTAACCCTATTTCATTTCGATGGTTTTTGTATAGAAACACAGTACGCGAGGTTCCATGCTGCTTTAGGGATTCCGTTTTGTTATGCATTTATTATGCAACGCAAGTCACGGCGGCGACGAGTTAAAAGAGTAACGTGATAGCTCCTAACCTTGAAGTGTCACAAGACTTCTGAGAGAAAATACCGAAGCATCTGATCGCGTCCGAGAAACAGGAACTACGTAAGTGGACAAGATGAAGGAACAGTGTGCGCTGTTGTCGGCCTAACTGGTTTCCTTTCTATTTATATTTTTTTCTCTTGTTTCATTTTTAGTTCAGTCTGGGGAGGCAATGTGCCCCAGACATAAAATGATCCCCATATTCCCTCATCTCAAAATTTTTACGTTGGAAATTCTAAAAAGTGAATAAATAATTTCTAAAGTGTGGCATCGGATGCTAATTTGTTCCTCCTTTTTTTATTTTAATTTATTCCTATTTTTTTTTAAAAAAAAATGTTAATTAAAATAGTGAGTGACAGGAATTTTTAATTCAAAATGTATCTCTCGTAATCACAGCCCTGTTTTTGCAAAAAATGAAACAGAATTATATATTTTTATGTAATTTTAATGAAGATGAATTACTTTGTTTTTCAGGAATAGATCTGAGGGAAATACTAATTGATGAAAGCAACTTTTATCAGATGTATGAAACGGTAGAAATGGTACTTAATTTGTGCATGTAATAATCAGTTCTTTGGGATGTATTACAATATTCAACGAATAATTTTTGACGTCATACTACAGTCCTAGATTACGTTATTTTTCCAGCATCTGGTTTGAACCCAATAGATTATCTAACAAGTTAGCCTGGACCTAACGTGACACATTTTCTTGTTACTCTTATAATACATTAGAAATATTAATAAAAGCTATACAAAAATAAAAAAAAAAATAATAAGTATAAACATGATATGTAAATCATGTGAATTTACACTAAATCTGAAAGATTAAAAAGATGATAATCAATAAATTTTCAACTGTTAAAATGTATTATTCTATATTCCATTGAATAGTTAAATTATTTATTAATTCAAATAAATATTTATTCACAAATAAAAAGCCGATTTTCTTTGTACCAAATATTTGTTCCCGAAAGAGAAAAATCGGTAAATATAATTAATTCTCTCGATGTTTCTATTTATTTTGCTATAAATAGCGTCATCCTTGGCTGCCAAAGACCCGCCGTGTAGCCGAGGCTGATGCACGTTAAATCTGTTCGGGGCCCAAAGTCCTCCCGAAAACGTAATGTGGATGTTAGGAGAGGGAGGTGCCAGCTCAGGTGTCGTCCTCGTCACTTGACCGTGGTTCAAAATTACGTGGTCCGTCGCCAATAGCCCTCATGTTGCTTCTAGTGCGACGTTAATATAAACTAAACTAAACTAAACTAATTGCTATAAATAGCCTTTAATTTTTAAGAATGGGGGGCCCCCGCCAATGTGTAGACTTATTTTTTTAGATTATTATAATTAGAAGAAATAGATTTGATATAAAGTAACCTACATTTTCATTTAAAAGTATTACAAATGAATATGTATAAAAAAAAATACTAAGTTTTAAAATATTCTAATATTCCACGAATAAAATGGATTTCAAGTTCTAATAAATTTCACATTTGAGTAGGAAAATCTGATACGGCATGCCCACTCAAACGAAAACTTTCCAATGGAATTTCTTCTGCATTTATAATCTAAATTCTTACCGTGTCAGACAGAGATTTTCCAAAATTTGAATTTTATTTTAAAAATTTAAATACTGCATGGATTTTTATGCATTTTTCAAACAATAATCGTGGGAAATTTTGATCTACAATGTTGTGTGGGATTTACCACAATAGGTTGTTTTAACATTCTTATCGAAATTTTTTCAATAAAACCATGCCATAAAAGTACCATGTTATACGTGGATACCTGTACCCAATACTTCGATTATATTTCGTACGTATTTATTGCTAACAAATGATCCGTTAAAAGTAGAAATATACAAACTAGTATCGGAATTTTTAGCGGCTGTGGTAGTCTGGTGGTCATTGTCGCGAACTCACGGCCGGCAGTATTTTCGTCGAGTCGGCCGCTTAAGACCCACCGTGTAGCAGGGGCTGTTGCACGTTAAATCTGTCGGGGCCCAAAGTGGTGTGGATGTTAGGAGAGGGGGGTGCCAGCTCAGGTGTCGTCCTCGTCACTTGACCGTGGTTCAAAATTACGTGGTCCGTCGCCAATAGCCCTCGTGTTGCTTCTAGTGCGACGTTAATATAAACTAAACTAAAAAATTTTTCGTCGAGTCGCGAGTTCAAGTCTTGATGCTGCTAAAGTCCACTCTTGGCGTGATGTAGAAATTTGGAGAGCTTGGTACGTAGCTCAGAAGTTATCCTCGTCACTTGACCGAGGTTCAAAATAGCTCTCTATAGAAAATAGTTCGCTAATAGCCCTCATGTTGATTCTAAGCACGACGTCTTTACAAACTATTAGTCATTTCAGGTAATTTTCATCCAGTATTACAGGGCAGAACCCAATTCAGAATATATTTTAATTAAATATTAATTATTTTTGAATCACATTAATAAATATTACATTTAATGTTAATGTTGTAGTAATTATTATTAAATCTGAAGATGCGTATCAAGCTTATATCCAATTCTTTAACATCATGCAAAGACAGCCTTAAATAGAACACCTGACGTAAAAGAAAAGATACTTATTATTATATAACATTTTTTTTTAATATAAAAAAATGTATTGTTAATTTCTAATAAAAGAAATATAACTGTAAATATTAGAATGTGTGATGATTGGATGGGCATTCTGTGAATCGATTTTTGAATGGCAAATTTTTAATTGAATTAATTTTATGATGTTTTTTTTTTAATTGCATTTCTGAACAACTTTTTATAATTTTTAAACTTACATAATCTAAAAAAAAAATTATAAAATTGTTTTAACTGCTCTGATGCGATGAGGGAGAAATAAATTCCACAATAAATTATTGCAATAAAACTTTATAGAAAAATGTTAAGACTACTTTTGACCTTTTTTTTACTCTTGAGAACTAGTCTTTCCCAAAAAGGCCCCTTTGCACAAGATGTTCCGGATCTAGAGAAAAAAATTATGAGAAATCAGAGGTTATGACGCGACTTTTTTTTTTTTTTTTTTTTAAATAAAGAATGGGGGAAATCCGAGTGACAATATATTTTTAATAATTTCTTTTAACCAAATATTCCAGATTCTCCTTCGATCCATCATTCACGTTCAGTTTTGAAGTACTGACGATGTCGTAATAAAGGCGATGTTCTTTCGCTGAAAATATAACATCCGAATAAAAATTATTTTTTTGTCAGATGAATATTGTTTCTATTAAAAACAATACTTTTCTTAATTCAAATGGAAAAGTTTTGCTTATTTTAAAGTCAGTTATTCTTTATTTGTTCTAAAATAGATGAATATATTTAATTAATTAAATATATAGTAAAATTCTGCCTTGTTTATTACTTTATGTCTCTCATGGAGCATATTACCGCAGATATTATCCCAGTAAAATAAACAGCAATTTGATGAAACAATTTTTTTATTGTTAACTGGTCACGGTAACCTAGTGGTCATAGTCACGGCCGACAGTTTTCGTCGAGTCGTGGGTCCGATCCCTGATGTGGCCATGGTAGCCTAGTGGTCATGGTTTCGGATTCATGACCGATGGTTTTCGTTCAGTCGCGGGTTCGATTTTTGGCTGCCAAAGACCCGCCGTGTAGCCAAGGCTGATGCACGTTAAATCTGTCGGGGCCCAAAGTGGTGTGGATATTAGGAGAGGAGGGTGCTAGCTTAGGTGTCGTCCTCGACACTTGACCGTGGTTCAAAATTACGAGGTCCGTCACCAATAGCCCTCGTGTTGCTTTTAGTGCGCGGTTAATAAAAACTAAACTCGAGCCCTGATGCCACTTAAGATCCGCCGTGTAGACGGGCCTGATGCACGTGAAAATGGCCAGCGCACGGGAGCTTTAAGTGAAAAATAAAATATTTGTTGTTTGGTCTTATTTATATTGCAGCAGTAATCTAAAAAAAATCTGTCGAAATTAGGATCAAATTCTACCAATCTTTGAAGCAATTTTGTATCTGCCCTTTTCGTTTCAGGATACTCTAACTTTTTTTAAAACTTGGCAGGACTGAAGTAATATATCAGTCATGATTCTGAGCCTCATAGTCTGTGATATTCCAGCCCTGGTGTCATCAAAATTGTTGTGCAAAATTATGGAAGCAGTAGAGTTGCGTGAGGGGGGAGGAAGAGAGGGCCACACACATAGACCGGGCAGTACAGATGTAGGGCGACAGGGAGCGAAAGAGCTAGTTAATCTTGTCTGAAACTTCAGTCTATGATCACTAGATCAGATAACTGTATTGTCATTGAGACTACACAGGAGCTTATTCAGAATTTCAAGGCAATTGGACAAGTGGAAGTGGTTCAAAATAAGCGATATAATATTTGCCCAAAGCAAATATACTTTCTTTGATGTGAAGTTAAACATAAGATCATCAAATATTTTATTCCAAATAAGAAAAAATTTCGCTTTTGAAATCTCGAAACAGATATGGCCGGCTGCGATCCTCTGTTGCCCCGCTGCAAATGCAATTAGTGTGTTCGGAATTATTGTCCTTGAACAACTCATAAACGTGTCTGTGAACAAGTGACAATTAATTTATTCAACTTTTTAATTATATAGAAGAGTGGTGCAGCATTAATATTGTATATCTTACACTTAATTTTTTTACTGATAAAGTTTCCCGTACACTTATATTTGTTAGTTGTAAAGCAGAATGGCCAATCCTTTTGAGAAGAGTGCCATTACCTGAAGAAACAGAAAATATGCGTGCCATTTTCAACTTTTCCAGCATAAAAAAATATATATAAAATGCTATATATATGCCGATTATGAGGTTTTTGCAAATAGTACTTTTTTTTTAAAAAAAAAAGTAAGTTTGAGAAGTGAAGATGTAAAAAATTATATAACAACATAAAACAAAAGTACAAAACTAGAATTTTTTTTGTGATTGAGCATTATAAAGGTTCAGTCGGTTAAGTTGGGTATAAATAAAAGTGAATAAGTTGAAATTTTTGATCGGAAGAAATTATTAAATTGTCAGTACTTTATTTATGTGGTTTTTGAATTTGTATCTTACCAAGTCATCTAAATTAGGATTAGTTTATGAAGTTCCAAACAAAATTTGATTTTTAAGGTTCAAATCAGTTAATTTTGAACAATATTTTGATTTCATTATGTTCATAATAAAAAATAATTCGAGATAAAAAAAAAAAAAAAACCAACGTTTTTTAAAAACAACGTTTTTAAATGGTGGCAAAGTTTATTTAAAAAAATTATTGAAATATTAGTTAAAACTTTGTGAAAAAACTCATATCTCTCTCGCGAATAAAAACGATTCCCAAAGTTTCAGAAATCTAGCTTAATGGGAAGTTGGTTAAAATTAATGATCGAAAATTTGAGGACACACACACACCAAGTGAAATTCAGAACAACATTGTAAAAAGAATTGTTCACAAATATATGTTGATCCAAAACAATAACAATATCGGATAGCCAAACCGTGTAAACTTTTAAAATCACTAGTTGGTACAAATTTCCAAAACTCAATGTAATTTGGATAACTTGCAGCTGAAATAAATTCCTTATATTACAACGTTTTTCTGAATTTCACTTGGTGTGAGTGTGTGTGTCATCAAATTTTCGATCGTTAATTTAACCACCTTCCTATCAAGCTAGAACTCTGAAACTTTGGGAATCGTTCTTACTCGCCTAACAATGCAATATTTAGACATTTGCGACAAGTTTTAACTAATATTTCAATAATTTCAATAAGTCGAAATATCCCTTCCATTCGGCACTTTTAGGATTGAGGAAAAATTTTCTTTCTCCCTCTGGAACACCAAAAATTCTCCATACGCCACATGAGGTATCGTAAAAATTTTCTACTCACAAAGGGAAGATAGTAAGGGTTGCTGACTTTTAGTCAGTAATCATTCGGAAGAAAGAAAGATTCCAATATTTGGCGCCATGTCATATCACAATAATTTTTTCTGAATTCTGGTTCTTATTTTTAATCGAATGACTTACAAACTTTCAAATGCATGTTTTGATTTTATATTATGAATTTTTTAATACGCTCATAAATGTCTCTTTTTAAGTAAATTTTAAAGTTAAAAATTATGTTTTCTAGAATTTGATGTACAGCATTTCAGAAGTACTAAGAAAGTAAAATTTAAAAATTTAAATGATTGGCATGTCGACTAGAAATCATGAATTAGTAAAAATTATTAGATACATAACTTTTATTTGCTCCATTTGTAATTTTTTAGATTACGCAAATTGCTAAAAATAACTTAATCTGAAAAATAATTTATTGTATCCATTGCTTAATTATGAGATAGATTGATGCAGATGTTGTGCAATATAGGCTAATATCCCTTAAGTATGAAAAAATATTATGAAAATATTAATAAGGCATTCTATAATAAATATTTGTGTGTTTAATTAATTTCAGAATTTTTTTTAACAAATTTATTCTTATTTTTGTGCAATGTTTCCATGTTCCTTTAAAAATAATAAAGTTCGTTTGTATTTTGTCCACGTTTTTGGATCTAGAAGAGTATGGCGCGTAATACATGAAGATTTATCTACGTTTAGCCAATCATACTCAAATTAGTTTCCCCTCACCTCCATGCGGTTATATCTGGTAATCCAAAAATATTTGGAGACTAAGAAGGAAAGGCTGGTATGTGTTGTAAAATTTTTCAGTAAAAAATATTGAATAAATTATTGATTAAATTGAAATTATAATTAAATTTTTGTTGTGTTTATCACGTGTTTGTTTTGAAATTAATGTATAATAATTAATATACTTTGTCATTATATAAAAACGTTGGTTTTTACTGTAGTGCAGTGATATAAGTCAATAATTACAATTTTTTTTCAGAAGGATAACAACTAGCAACTGGCAAACAAATTGAAAAAGGATTTGTAAAAAGATCTACGTTTCTGTTTTGTTGATGTTTCCTTGAAAATCATCAAACCTTGCCCTGAATTAATCCTACAAAACGGATATAATTTTTTTAAAAATCTAACTTAGTTCAGAGCATTATTGACTTTGATAGCTAGTTCCTGCATCAACGTGAAGTGTGTTAATATTTTTTCTCTAAAATCGTAACGAAAAAGCAAACATTTGCTCACATTAGAAGATATATGATTAACTTGGGTAGGAAAAATGACGTTTTACTCCTGTAACGGGTAAAATAAATTATATAAACTGTCTATAATATATTGGTGCGAAAAGCTAAATTCATAGCTCATTTTCATTCTCGAGTAGAAGAACCACGCTGGGAAGCTAATTTTTTTCTATTTCAAATATTTTAATACACCCCCCTTAAAATTCTTAAATCTCGCAAGTGCACTTCCTTTGGAAATCCAACGCACATATAATATACGAGTAACTTGCCATCCTCCACCAAGAAACCATCCCGAATTCGTCTTTGATTCAGAGCACGAGCTTGTATTTTGTTCATATTGCGCGTACAGGATCAACAACAGAAGACAAATTTGGCATGTAAATTTTCGTGATGAATAATAAAGTGATATTTGTAAATTTTTCTTCTCAAATAATTTTGAGCAATGTAAAAAAACATTTTATGCTGCGAAACAGTCGACGTACTTCATCTGTGCAATCACTAATTATCTAATTTAGTAAGGTCACTTTGGTAACTTCAATTACATTTTAAAATCCTTTACAAATGTCTTCGCAAGTAAGCAAAACTAGTTACCGAAAAACAAGTTCTTCCACGATAGAAAATTATAGTAGAGCACAAATGTGCTTAATTGCATATTATCTGTGATATCATAGCTTCAAAGCTTTTCATAGACGAAATTTGAGGTATTCGTATGAATAAAAAATTGAAAACAAAAATTTATATCAAAATCATTTAAAATTTCGGAGCATGCATGGGTTCTCGGGGCACACGACTTATACCTCCGTAATTCCGGAATCTAA